>DWTU01000606.1:0-16276 GCA_018251515.1 Cecropterus confusis
ATGCCATAATTATATGAAGGTATTTAAACCTCATAAATATTACATTGTAACTAATATGAAACAAATGTATTTATTGATCTGCAAATGTTACAAATTATGGACAAAACAACTTATCAGCAAATAACACACTAGACTGGGGATAGCACATTTAATTACAAATATGTAATTAATAATTAAAGGGCAACCCCTCAGTTGCAATTAAACTGTACGTAGCAATCTAGGTGGCCTAGCGTTTACCCTAGGTTTGGTATTAGCAAATTATACAGCACGGCATAGTGATGGCAGTGTTTTAATCGATATAATTGTTTAATCGATTTTTACTAACATATGAGGTGTATATATACAAAACATTGATTTCTCCAGTGTTCAAATCAATATAGTTATTTATGATATGATATATGTCGATACCGGTGTATACTATATTTAGATGACACAAAAAAATATTAATATGTCAATATCAAATGACACCTGACAAATCTTAATAATGAAGAATAATGACAAATTCAGGGTTTTTAATAAAAAACGAAAATATTACTTTTTCTCTTAATTTCCTATTTTAAACTATAATATTGAATTTTCGCTCACAATGTCTAGTACTAATTTTTAAGATGCTATAAGCCAATTAGGTCGAGGTAACTAATATGGAGCGTGTGTATGCAAAATATGTATGTCACTGACGTAACACGCATTACATTATATAAAGTCTGTGCATTTACTTAATTGGTGTGATTTACACACAAATATCTGGTTTCAAATCCCTGAGCGACCTGTGATGTGAGTTGACGGCATTGAACACGAATGTATTTGTACTTTGCAGGAAATTATTAAAATACATTATTAAAAACAATATAATTATTATAATAATGCGCTTAATAATAAATATCACGCGATTACACTAGTGCGTACAAGTCTTAAGAGTGGACTTATGTTTTGAAAAACGATAGACATTGAAAACAAAAGGTAACAAAACACGATTTACTTTTTAATATGGAATGATTTTCGTGAATTATAACCGGTTACAACGAGATGAATGTTTTTCTTGCGTGGAATACGTTACAAATTTAGAATACAAATTTGAATTATAGTGCAAAATCAATTAATTTTATTCCCAAGCTTTGTGTAAACGACAGTTACTTAAATTATTCCGCACGTTTACTCAATTTAATCAAAATGTACAAATCTTTACATATTATGAAATATTGCGACCTTTGGAGCTACAACTGCGACCCAGTTCAACCAACATATTAATGACCGCACGATTTAAAATCGCAACTTAAGATTACAAACCGCACGACAATAATCGCAGTCGTAAAAGTCGCTTTAAATCATAATTACTTATTTAACTACGGTTGTACGAGAATCAAACGTTGTTATTGATACGGATTATTATAATTAAAGGAAATTAAACTGTATTACATTGTTATAAAGCGGTTGTCAACTGCAAACGTAATACTTTGCAATTAAAACAAGGAATTATGAATGCGTGTGTGTAGTGAATCGTCGCACAACTATGGCTCTTATGCGGACCATATTTAGGATGTATTGTTCGTGCGGAGTGTTTACAATTTGCGCGCGCAATATGAAAATGGCCGCAAGTTAGGTATTTTTATTGGAGCAGTCGAAACAATGGGTGAGGCTGTATGTATGCGACGCCTTGGCGCTATAAATACGATTTTATAAAGACGGACGTTTTATTACGTTGTAAATGTAAAGAAACACGCTGTGCTCGATATGCCCAATAAAATAAGCACATACATAAATACAGCTTTTAATTCGAATGATACGCCAGTGATTTTTTTACTTTTTTTAGTTTCCCTAATAAGGCACATGTGACACATTTTACAGCCAAGTTTTATGATTTATTTTTAAATGTCAATACAATTTTGTTACATTTAAAATATTTTTAACTACTTTTTCCTAAAACGGGTTGACGTTAACTATACCTATGTATACTTATAAAGTTATAATTTGCATATTACATACTCGTTATCAATCTAAGCTGCAGTATATGATAATTACAGTGTAAATACTGAATAAGCAGGTGATAAATAGTCCAAATAAGATATAACGACTTAATTCCACCTCCCGCCAAAACGACTGAACTGACGTTAGGTACCTACTATTTATTTAGCTTATCTGTAATCTTGTACTTTTTAAATAATATTACACGTGTTGTATAAATTATTTTTATCTGTAGAAATGTCTTCATTCAAACTATATATAGTTATCAAAGATTGTAAACGTAATAACTTAGTAATATAACATTTTACAGACAAATAACAACAAACAATTAAAATTTTATGATTAAAATTCTTGTATGTAAGTTTATAATCACCCATATTAGCACAATGACTTGTTACACATAATATTCTAACATTACCAATTTGTTACAACGATAAACAAGCAACGATTTTCTTGTGTACGTTTTGTGTTTTGGAAGTATGTAAAAGGCCTAATGATTCGCGATTCAACATCGAAGCATCTTATTATAACTAATTTATTACAAAGTAACATTCAATATAATGGATACAAAAAAAGAATTACAACAGACCGTCCGCGGTCAAAGGAGTATTATAATAAAACAATAATAATATCATAACGAACAAATTCATTTTGGCACTGGCACTTAATATATAATAGACAACACAAAATTCTATTTTTGAATTTGGGAACGGGTAATGACGTCACGATGCAAGCGCGCGTTAGATATTTTCTTATTGGTGCGACCACCGTGACACACTTCTGGGACACTTACGTCATTAATTTGTAGGCGGTTGACATTACATGTGGTGTCGGACTACAAAAACAAGACGAAAACATTCACGAGCGAATTCAAATTATATTTTATTTATATCTATACTAACATACAAGAATGAGATGGTGTGTGTTACTCAATCACGCAAGAACCATTGGTCCGATTTACATGAATTGGTCAGTCTATAGACTACTTTTCATGTCGACATTTTTCGCTATTTAAAGATGGCCACTATTTTTGTGACGTCACTACCTTTTGGTTTCAGACTTTCATATTTTTCCATTTTAAATAAAAAGAAAACGCTAAAAAATAGCAAACTTTTGATGGCATATACAAGTTTGGCATTTGATTCTCTTTCCGGAAGGTCCTTAGCACTTTTCATGTACCCATCGGTTAGCGAGTAAAACCAAATTTTTTGGTCACGTTCTTCAGCTAGTTGAGAATAGACACGTCACTGCACAGACTGTATAAAAATATTTTCCCATAAATTTTTAGGTCAGTGCCGACTAACATTCCGTCACGTACGAAGGGATAGGGGTAATTAAAATTCTGTAATGATCACACCGACACCTCTGCTAGACGTGAACCGGTATTTAGAGTAGGTTTAACATTATTGAGCCATGTATGGAAACAAAAACTCGTGTCAACATATGACACTCGTGATGGATGCCGCGCGATATAAATATCGACGGACAGACGGAAACGGAGTTCTTTCGAAAATATTTTAATTATATACCCCAGAGCCGTATCCTCGCGCAGGCGCTAAGCTGTCCTGTCCCTAAAATAATAAAGCTAGTCATTAAATATTTCGAAAATATGTAATGACTACCTTTTGACGTCTTGAAAGCCGGTTTCGGAATGAAATGATACGTTTTAAAAATGGAATCGCTCCGTCCCGCCTTTTTTCCTCCGAGATAACCTTTAGTCCATTTGGTTCGCCATAACGAAAAAATAAGCATCGTACGTTTTAATTTTTTTAAATGACATTCTTGTGGTTTTTTCTCGCTGGGAATCTTTACTGAGTAATAAGTTCCATTGGGCGGGCCGGTTTTTGCGATCCGTATGGTTTCTCGGATTCGTTTCTTTATGTTCCGATATGATTAAATTTTGAAAGGCGGTTACGCATTGTCTCGGGTTCGAGGCATAAGTCATGCCGTCAAGCTGATGAGCTCCGAACCCCGTTGCGCTAATTAAAGCCCGTGGATTAATCGCTTCAGTTATTCAAATTTCGCTTAGATTACGGCCGCGGGTCAGTTTTTTACGATTCGCGGTTTCGAGATTAGTTCGGTTCTGGGAAGAAAAGCCGTTCAACGCCAACAATTTCATGTTACCGGCATTGTTTTGTCGAAGCAGGGAAACAGTTCATAACCTTATGTAATGTAAAAAACAGAGCTGTAGGGAAGGTCTTCGAACGCAGACGGTTGGGGAAGACAGGACCGTCACTTGTGCCCGACACGGGGTGGGACATGATGAACGCCACCCTAAAAGAGCGCCGTCTCCTTCTAACCCGCACCTTCGGCCATCTCGCCGTCCCCCTCTCTGTCATCCGGCGAGCGCTCACATGTCTGGGGCTACCAGAAGCGATTCGTAACAGTGAATAATGTATTTGAACTGCTAACAATGCTTAATACTAATATGGACCGGCATAACACTCATTACACTGTTCTATTCGTTCCAGGCGTTCCTGAATTGACAAGAACAATCCAGAGAGCCAGGTGAGTAGCACACTGTATTTTTATGTGCTTTTTAAATCGATAGCGGTAAATCAAACATCGTTAGACCTTCCGCGACGGTCGTATCGAATTTTACTGCGCTACTCGACCCATACGTAATATGATCGTAAAACTTAGAAAAATCTTTTTATATTAGCTATTAAGCGGACGAATTGAGACGTCCGAGCGGGCGACGGGCGACGGCGTCGGCGACGGCCGCTCCGACTCACCAGCGATATACCGACGTAGCGGGCGCTAGTCATAAATTCCGATTCATTCATACGGAGCATGAGAGCGGAGGAGCGCTGCGTTTGTTTCTCGACCATAAATACTAATAAAACGGCCTCGTTACGGGGACGGATCGAAAATCGGGCACACGACTTCTTAACGACACCTATTAGGGATCTTCTGTCTGGTCGATTTAATTGAAAAATTGTATCCAGAGCGTTGCAAGAGTCGGATCCGAGTCCCGCGCCGGATGCGGGCCCAGACGTCCATTATCCCATTTGCTCATCCGCATGGGGACACCGCTCCGCCGACGCGGCAACACTAACACGTGTCAATAGACCAATCGACCGCGCTACCTTCGCGGCCACTCCGCGTTCTAAATTTGAACGTAGGGCAGCGAAGCCCGCCGCACACAGTTTCAAATTTAAATTTCGATATTCATTCCACTAGAGTGTTCCTTTTATAAAAATAGATTCCTTGAGCGATGTTCGACGCACGGATTCGGGCGATTCGCGAGCAGATTTATAGCGGGTGAGCGCTAACGCTCGTTTTAAGGCCGCGGATGAAAGTTTTACGCGTCTATACATTTTTAATTTGAACTATTTAAAAAAACAAACGCTAGATCGGTAACGTTTTTCAGTGGTCGTTATCTGGTTTCGGGAGTCGATTGTTTACGATAGTGAAATTAATTTTAATAGACTATTAACCTCGGCCCGAGATTAGGTTTACAAATTGAAACTGGAATAGTTATCTTAAATTTCTGCGCACACGGAATATTATCTGTGTTATATGTAAACAGGGGGGTCAATAGCTGGCCCATGAACCACGATAGTGTCTTGAACCCGTTATCGAGTGCACTCGGGACGGGACAGCTCCACTCTTAGTCAGATTTCACGTAAATATACCTCGTTAAGATAACGATTTCCTTTCGACGCGACGCCCGTCTCCTTTTTGCTCCACTACACGAAATAAGTACCTACTTAAAGGATTTTCTTGTCTGAATTAAAGTCGGATAATTTATGGTCCTCCTCCAATCTGAGGACGCTAAGTAGGTGTCTGAATGCGCCGCGTAGGTTTATTCCACTCAATTTCAATAATAAATATTCAAACAATACTTTTGTTACTGCTTGCGATCGGATTCAACTCTAATATATCCGGTATCAAATGATGAGAACAAAAACATTACATATTTGTATTATATATTTTGTATCTATAGGTACAACACGCGACCTATATATATTTGGTTTACAAAGTCGAAATTTTATAATATTGGAAAGTTTTTTAATTCTCCGTTTTTGTCTCGGACACCAGCGTTTCGGCCGTCGGTGTTGCCACAAAAACAAGAAATAAAACCGTATGCCATCATAAATAACGTTTACATAGCCGCCCACGCGCGCCTTATTACGTCCGTCCGTCCGTCCGTTCGTTACCTCCATTGTGAGTGTGAATGCAAGATTAGCCACAGCCGCGTCGTGATTGACTATTTAGTGTTATTATGTCACTGATGCTGCCTTCATTGAATCTGAGCGGCTTGAACGTGAAATCTATTTGAGTTTTTTGTTGTGGAAACCACGGATGGTTGCAGGTTGCCACGGATATATATTTCAAACCGTAAAGTTGATATTATAATGGTTATGGTAGTATAATAAGTACATTATAAGAAGAATGACCTACCTAATTTTAAAAAGATGTGTAAATAAGTTTTAAGTACATTTCATGAGTGGTTATTTACTAAGCATTTACTCGAATACCTACCATATATATTTTTGAGAATATAAAACAAACAACAAATGAAAACTTTACATAAACTTTTAACGAATATCTTACTATGTGTAATGTCATTTTGACATCATAATTACCTACTTTGTTATTTGAAATAACACTTCCGCTCGACACAAAATTTCATGTATACCTACTATATGTTTGGAAAGTTCTTATTGGGAAAATATAGGTACTGTGTTGCACTTGTAACTAATATTGGATTGTCTCCGCGGCTCCGCCCGATTCGGTCATGTTTACCACGGTAACGAGTATCCTATGTGTCCAGATCATAAACTGTCTGTATGCCAAACAGCGAATTATGACCTGTTTGCGTGAAAGAGTATCAAACACAGAGCATCAAACACATTTAACAGGTGGTAGATCCAGTGTAGTTCGACCGGGCAAGTACCATCCCCCGAATCGCAAGAACTGCTTCACGCTAGAAATAGGTCCAGCGTGAAGCAGTTCTTGCGTTTCGGGAAAGGTGTGGTTGCCGTCTCACTTATATATGAGGCGACCATCTTAGTCCTCGGGAGTAGCAACGCATCTGTGATCGACTTCGGATAGAACCCTTGTTCTATATGAAGTTGCTTACGGATGTCCATGGGCGGCAGTAGCCACATACCATCAGGTGGACTGCATGCTCGTTTTCTACTTCAATACAATAAAAAAAATATCAACCTCACAAACTTTTCAAGGATTCGGATCAAACACAGCGCCGCTTTACACTGCTGTGATTAGGCTTAGGTGGTGCTTCTGGAGTCGAACCACAAACTCTGCTACCTTCAGAGTTCCACAAATTATCCCTATCGCCCAGGGTTTTGCAGAGAATGCTTTGTACGTTTACCCTTGTGATGAGTTTAAGGTGTTTTAAAAGAGTAAATGTAACACGACTGATACACGAGTAGTTAGATTGGTACCGACTTGGGTGTTACGGGTGTAACTATAATTTGGTATCATCATTTGGTAATAATTTATGATGGTCAATCGCGATTGATAGATCGAAACGATAAAATCAATCGACAATTGTTTTAATTAAAATTGTTGCGTTTAACGTCACCATAAATGAATGCAAAAGCGGCGGATTTCTTTCATGGCATTAAATATGGGTAATCCGTCTGATAGTAAGTGGCCACTGCCGCCCATACCCAAAAATGATATTTAAAATGAAGTTGTTTATTGATAAAAATTATTTTAGTTATATGCTGATAGCAATATTCAATTTATCCGAGATTGTTATGGATACGATTACGGGAATATGTTTATTTCGTGGGAATTGTGTTTTCTTATTATAATTCAGTTTATACGAATTTTTTTAGTCTACGTAATTATTTTTGATATTATCTGTGACGCTTATAAGATTATAAGGCATAATAAACAAAAAAGGAGGTACAGCTGTTATGTACATAAATACATTTATCTTTCTCTGAAGCAACTATGAGATTGTGATCTCATGAAATGACCCGTTTATTAAAAAAATCTAGTTAACTAAAACCGTACCGCCTAACAGATAAGTCCCACTAATTACCCGTAACGACTTACAATTCATTTCACGGCGGCCATAACTCTAAAAACTGTCACCGAAAGCGCGCGCTAAATAGCCTATAACGGACCGTCGTGATTCCAATTTCAAACCTCGTTATAGTATCGTACGTAAAAAGCCGAGAGCGATATCCAAAAAATATCCAACGTTTAAAAAAGGAACAGTAAAATTCGTATGCGTTCGGCAAACAGGCTACAATGGCCAGTGTACTCGATAGTAGGCCGCCATTGTTGCAACCCTTCGGACGAAACCGCCACATCATCGCGCCTCGATTAATATTGTTTAATGTATCCAGAACCCGACGGCGTATTAGAGGAATTACAACGTTCCGGGAGTCACCGAGGATTTGTCGATCGGCGATAAACAACACGCCACGAATGCTCTATTCGATCGCCGAAAGAAATACGCTGACGCAAATATTCGAGCGTACGTTTACTTGTCCAAATTAATGTCTCGCGCTCGGATCGAGCTGATTTGTTGTAACGTCTCAAGGTAGATAACTTTATGACGTCTCAAAAACATCCGCTTAACTGTTGCGAAGATTTTGAAATGCGTTACGACGTTTTAATGGTCCAAGCGCACCGATAGCAATATTAATAACTGCGACGACGTTGTAGTCTATCAGGAATTCTGTCGGGGCGCCTTTAAAAAGGATGTTTAAGCAGTCGGTTACACAATAAACCCTCAAATTAGCGAGCGCGCGAATTAACGTTGAATCCAAAGTGCGCAATTAAGGCGCGTCTACAAAGAGCCAATTCGAAAATGAACAGCGATATTCAAATTGAAAAAGGTACGCGCGGCGAATAAAACAATGAGGACTCCGTACGGTGGGCGACATGCTAATCATTAAATCGGTACGGAGGAATATCATTCATGCGTCGCGCGATACAAAGGCGCGTATTGTGTGGATCGCTTAGATTTTGGTGTTATTGTAGTTTGTGGTCGGCCGTACCTGCCCTCGGGTAGTCGGTATGCGAACCGACGCATCTAGAGCGAAGTTGGTCCGCGCGAATCCAAATTCAAAAATGGAATGGAACAGCGAAATTTAAATAACAAATTAGTGGGTGCGTTCGCGAAGCGCGTCGGCCATCGGACTGATTCGAATTGATTTTTATGTCGGGATTATGTTAAAAGTTTCGCCCGATACATAGTGTTACCGATAGCCATATCTGCGTAGCGCACTTCTAGTAAAAATATACAATTTATTGTTCAAACGCTTTAAAAACAATGCAGCTATGTAAGTAACTGTAGTTCAATAAAAATAAATAAAATCAGAACAAACGCTAAAAATACTTAATAAATTACTGAAGTCATTTATAATGCCATCACGATTTTTTTTAGTTTATCCTAAAGTTTTACCTATTCGAAAAAAGAACTACAATGCAGATAACAAATTACTAATAAATTAAGCATTCCTTTACAAGTATTTCTTTTTAAAACTGGTCTTGTTGAATTTGAATGCCTCCATATTTGATTACGTGATATTTCTATATATAAAAAGCAAAATAATAAAGAGTGTGTGATGTCCTATCGTTATTTTTATAGAAATTATTATAATATTGAAAGTTCTATTTATTAATATGTTTTCTATTTTCATTTTTAAGCAGATATCCCAAATTGCTTATCTGTCTTTGGTCCACAGTAATTCATTACACGTAGGTAATCTCGAAATTTTTGATTATACATTTCCGTGGGAAGCCATTAAGGAATTACTACAAAAACGAATCGTAGGTACATATTTTGTTCGTAACTAATCTACGCCTACGAGGATTACAATTTATATGATATGTCCAATCTCGTTCGGTAAAAGGCACGCACAAAAAGCTCAGCGTTACCTATTTAGATATTTTTGGGTTACTTGCGCCTAATTTTTAATCCTACGACAAAAACGTTGAGTATTTTCCGTAATGAGATAATTATAAAGTGATTGGACGACGTGATATGGTGGAACGGTCACCATTCCGGTCTAACACGCAGTGGGGGTTCGGTCCCCGGCCAAACAGACGTCTGAATGATGAGTTTAGATTTCTGTTCTGGGTCTGGATGTTTATGTATTCGTCTTTGTGTGTTCACGGTACCCACGACACAGGAGAAAATCTTAGTGTGAGCTATGAGTAAAGCGTTTATTCATAATCAAAAGGCTAAGCGCTTGAGAATTAAGAGAATTAGAATACTAACCAGTAACAAGTATTGTAATATTTAGTTTTATATTATGTTTAGTGTTTACTAGACATAGATTGAAAATTAGTCATATCTACGGTCGCAAAACCCAAAACAGCGTGTAACCAAAAACATTTCACATCTCTGCTTAATGATACATCTATTTCAGACTTATTTAAAAATACTTATTAAAGCGCTCTGCAGGGTATTAGATATTAAATACTTTTACAATATTTCATTGCATAGTTGAAAATAATGTTATTTAGTTTATAAATATTCGTGACCCCTATATCATCTTATTTATATATTTATTTATTCGTAAAGGATTATGTGAACATTTTTTTCATCTCTCAATTCTAAGTACGCAAGGAAATCCTTATTTTCTTTGAATATTTTATTAAACCTTCACTTACAGCTTAAAAACACACTAATCTTCTAAATTGTCTATATTTCCGTCTTTAGTCCTCGAGATACAAACGGATACACAGAACAGACAGGCAGGGTATTCGCTGGGCATACCTACCGGAGGACTACGTAAATGTATTTTTTTGTTATTTGACCTCAGAACCCTAACTTGGGTACTTACGTTCAGTGTCCAAGAATCAAAATGGCGTCCATTTCCCAGTTCGAAATAATCCGAGTTGAAAAATGGTCACTCTAATCACCCGATCGCATTAAAACGTGGCGACCGGTTCCGCCGGTTCATGTTTTATTATTTATATAAATTTTAATACATCATTTGTCTTATATACTGTTATATAATACATCAAGCGTTAATTTATCTGGCCATCCGGCCGGTGACCGTTTTAAGTGTTATTTATCTGTGTCCGAAATGGATTTTCTATTTTGAATAAGAAATAGACAAGATAGACGCGTCCGTTTGGATAAGCTGCGTTCAATTTTCGAACACAACTGAAGAGCCCACGTTAAAAAGTGACCATAGACGAGGACAATAATTTATTTTTTAATTATAAAATATAGATGATTACTTTTCTTTTCTTTATACCAATTTTAATTCGTAAAATTTGCAGTTCTAATATCAGTAATATTATCTATGAAACTTAAAAGTACCATTTAACTACCAAAAATTCATTTAACTTTACTACAATGTTATCTTTAAACTTAATTAATTTCCACGCACCTCGTAAATGGCAATCTATAATTACTTTTATATTATTTGTATGATAAATACGGATATTATTAGCTTTTAAACATCTATGACCAAAATGAATTGCGTGGATTCATATCTCATATGTATTACTTTGTCTCTGTTTAGTATCTGTTATGAAGTGAAATGTAGCAATTAACACCGGAATAATATTTGAATATTTGTGTCAAAGTTTTGAATATTATCAGACAGCTGCTCGACCTAAAACTGTTACAACACACACGTAAACAATTAACGAACAGCATTACAATTTTCATCAAATATTAACACTTCGCCGTTTAGCAGTAATTTAATGTTTCGGTACAATCAAATACGCACTATGAATTGTTGTTGAATGCCTATAATTTATTTTTATAACCCATAAATCGCATACGTGTTATGTCAGATGATATATACACGTGAGGCGGGTGGAAATACTTCATTAGTCCTATCTACTTCCTCGACAAGCAACCTAACACCTAAGTCACCAGTTTTGCAACCTTGCCAGCCCTAAAAATTAAAAACCGAGCGCTAATGTTACCTTATCTTTCCGTGGCGACGAAACTAATGGCGAGGCATTTTTCAACACTTAAAACATAAAATCGAGCTCTTTATCGTGAAATGTGTACAAAACTGCCTATACAATACCGGTATTATCTTTACTGTTTAAAGTAAGTGCCAATAATAAGTTTAATGCGCTCCGAACGGTCACATAGGCCGCGGATCGGCGTCTTAGAAAAAAATAACGTGACACAGTAATGGCCGCTCGCAATCAGATGGTCGTAATTTTTATTCAAAATTGTAACAATCATTTATAACGTGTAGGTATTTGAATTTTCATAGCGAGCTGACAGTGCCTATTTAATAACATAAATTTTGTTAATGTCACGACAAAACTTAGTTATATGTTTATTTTTGTATAATAAAATTTTCTGGTCAATATCAATTCATACAATTTTAGTAAGTAACACTAAGGAGATTGAATTATATATTTCGCTACTATATAGTTGTCTTTGACCAACACTAAGGTATATTTATTTGCGAGCGGTCTAAGAAAGCGATATTTGCAGTCGGTGATATTTGGCTAAAGTTTTATTGGTCGTTAAACCGTTTTTGCAGCTCGGCCAGTTGTATTAACCTGATAACGACGTCTTATATTTCCCACTTAAGCGCCTCTTCTGTTTATCAGGGTTAAATATTTTTACGAAATAAAATTTAATGGTTACGACACTTTTTGATAGTTGCAACAAATTTGGGGACCTTTTTAATTAAATGGAAAACGGACTGAAACTTTGATGGGCAAATGAATTGTAGGTACTAAATAGTATGCTTACTAACATTTTCAATTCAATTTGTTCAGTCTTTAACTTATTTTAAATTATCTCAAAGAAGTTACGCTACTTTTTCAAAACTTCTTAATGATATATATTATTTTACCTCGTATTCTATACAAGCATTACCTGCTTGTCTAAATTATTACATGTATTCTTAGGACCACAATTAAACCAAACTCGCGTGATTTAATTTAAGTAATCATTTTGAAAGTAACAAATATCTTAAAATTCACGGTAAAAGTAAGCATTCATCCAAATCGTGTTATCGCGCGTTTGTGGGCCATCAGTACAACATTATCATAGTAGTGGACAAATTGATATCCTTATCGCCTATATCATAAAATTTACGATAGCTCTCTGCTCACAATATTCGGACAAGTCTTGTGTAAATATAATTTCGTGTAGCAATTTGGACACTAATTTACAGACGCCCTAAACGTTATTAAATGGCAACACTGATAAAGCAGGCGCGAACGGCGGGTAAGTGATTTTTAGTGCAGTCTGTGGCGTTCTAACACAATTCTTATTTTGCCCATATTTTTATATTTATTTTTTTTTTTATCTAGTTTTTCATTTACCTTTATTATCATTAATATTAATTCATATCATAACCATAAGTTGTAATTATGCATAATATGTGGCGCGAAGAGAACAAATATTTTTATTCTGTGGTATTTTATGTAATAAAAAGTCAAAATCTATTATAATTTCTAAACTTGATATATGTAGAACATTATTTTGTAACCGAAATATTAAAAAATGTATGCCCTAAGCGTAGCATATTAATATACGGACACGACAAATTCTAATCAACTTTTTATATATAATTAGCTTTTTCTAATAGGAATAGAATGTCAAGGTAATATTTACTGGTTTTATTTATACATAATTATAACTAAGTATTATCAATTTAGTAAGTTTTAATTATTAATTAACGTGACGACTATTTCTACTATAGATAAGAATAAAGCTAGCTTCACGGCGTTCTGTCCACGTACCTACCAGCTTATTTATTTTTAATTTTAAATCAACTTCAACGTTTTTCATCCAGTTTCATATTTACTTTATTTTTACTCGAAAATGTTTAGATCGCTTCAACTATTCCTAGATTAGCCTAAATTGACATTTTTATAAACAACTGAAATCACTGTGACTTGTGTTTATAGCAGTTAATTTAAAATCACAGACAGAAACTTTAATTTTATTTATTCGTATCGTACCTACCTGCTTGCAACATTATGTTAATTTACTCTTAGGTACTGTAAATTATAATCATACATTTAACGGATTATACGTATTTCATTAGATATACATTTTAGAGAAACTAGTAGTACTAAATAGTAGTAGGAATAATATTGCGATCCCCGACGCGACCACGCGATCAAAATACTAGTGTTGTGCAATTTAGTTGATCAGTACGTACCTATTATTTTTTGTTTATATACATCTTTTTTATAAGGGTGGGAGTTTTAAAACTTGTTATTTAAGTTTAATATGATACCAAAATATATCTTTAATCCCACGGAGTAGGCTTATTATCCAAAAGATTTACCGGAATTAAAATTTAAGACTCAGATTAGAAATTGATTAAAAACTATTAACGATAAAGATTTTTGGTGGCATTTAGATATAATCCCTGCGTTTATCTAAACCTCCTTATCGGTACAAAGCCGAAAATCCTTTTTCATTGTAAAAACATTCGTAAATATACACCTTAAAACTATTTACCTATATAGAACCTTATTCAAGGATTTTACAAACGATTATAAGAAATTAATAAAATATGTCAATATAATCTACGGCTTGAACTAAAAAAATCGGCTTTAAAGTGTTAAGACAACTTTATATCTTAATTTACCAGAGACAAAAAAATAGCAAAATAATCTCGTACAAAATACAATTCATTATAAAAAACTATATTATAGACTGTTATTATGCACCGCCCGGGCAACGACCGACGGACTTAATTACGTATATATATATATATTACGATTATGCCAATAATAATAACATTTATTGTGCATTACGCTAATATATGATAAATGAACCGTTTAATAGAACCTATAAACCCGGAGACATGGTATAGAGATAAGAGTAAGATGTTTGGAATTTTATTATGAAAACACAGAATCAAATGACGAGTTTGTCTATACTCTTAAAACTTTATACATTGGTTATGTCCGATGTTTTCTGAATTTAAAAAATAAACCATAAGTATATTGATATGTTACAACTATAAAGTAGTTTATTAAACTACTTTATAGTTACTATTGAAAACATTATGCGCTATATCCGAGATTACAAAAGTTATTTTTAAGTCTTAAGCCTAACTATAATGCATACGGTCGGTAATATGTGGTTACCGTCGGCTACAGACATGTGCAAATTCTCTGAAGTCAGTGAATAGCCGATTTCAAAATCAGTTTTTTTACATCGTTTCTAAATAAAGATATCTACTAACTTCATAAGTTACATTTCCATCTATTATGTTACTTAGTATACGTAAATATTATTAAATAAATTGAAACAAAGATACCTATAATGGTCAGTCGAGTACCTACTAAAAGTTAACGTTAAATTACACCGCGTAATATATGTAAAGAATTATATTAGAATAATTATAAGCGAGTTAAATATATTACGTGTTTGTTATTTATAAGTATGCATTTCAGGTAGTTATTTCTTAATAATAACTTGCTTTAATAATTTTCTAGGTGCAGCATTTATTTAAATATTCTTTCTTAAAAAAAATATTTTGTTTCCCTTATTGTTACATTTTTTTTTGTATCATAATCGATTAAAATTACAAAATAATTGTTTCCTAAGCATTTTTATAATAATAACGTCGCATATGCCAATAAATGTCTTTTTAAATTGCCTTTTCATAAATATTATAATTCATTAACTTAACGATTAATGTTTTTTATGTGTGGCAAATATTTATGCATTTTCGCGCGGCGGAACTACGAATTCTCATCTCGCTTGTAAATTCGTAGTAAAACGGATTTTTCTCACAGTTTTATAACTCTCGAGACTGTAGGTCATAGTGATATAAATTAAAATTTATGTAAATGACATTCTTACACCCATTTGATTAACCATGTTATATAATTTATGAATGTGACTTATGTTTATTATATCAGTTTTCGTTTTAAGATAAAACCGTCAAGCTCAGAATAATAATAACCTATTTCGTAATTAGTTACGGTAAAAAATTAATGATAATTTTAGAGTTTTTTGAACTGCAATGTAACTGTTACCGGATGTTCTATAAACTAATGGAAAACGAAGATAATATCATCAATAGGTATAAGACCATATGACGTTTACAATGTGGAGAATGCCTTGTCCATGTCTGCATCAAAGCATACATGTTGCTGGCAGATTGAACTTTGTTACTTGTTGTACCTACCTACTATTTCGAATATTCATCAGATAAAATATATATAAATAGTTTCAATAGTTAATAGTACAAAATAAATAGTTTTTGGTCTGTACCTATGCTAGTCAAAGAGTGAATATCACTTTTAAAAACAGTACCTTCAACAGACGTGAAAGGACGATATTTATATCGTCGAATTAATATCCGAGCGAAATAGTTTTGCATTTATTTTGTTCTGTAATTTTTGTTTGCAG
>DWTU01000607.1:0-16269 GCA_018251515.1 Cecropterus confusis
AGCCACACGAACGTGCAAGTTTTAATTTGATGTAAAATAAATCAGTCAATAATGAAGATAGTAACAAAAATGAGTAACAATATTAAAAATTGGTTTATTTTTAATCGAATTAAATAGTTTAATGAAAATAGTCCATTAAAAAACACACAAAAATAATAACTTACTTGAAGCGCCTCCTCCACCAAAATGCGCCGCCTTCTTCGACGAGGTACTGTGCAGCACTAACGAGTTACAACTTGTGTTATTATTTTTTTTACGTAGAGCTAGATCATGCACGAGCGATCGATGTCGGTCGCGTTCGGTAAAATAAGTTATGGGGAGCGCTAGATTTTTTCAAAGTTAGATGCACGCTTCACTATGAGTCGGTTGTAAAGGGCTATACATATAATAAAACTGTAGAAGTAAATAGACACATTTTCTTGCGCGTTCATTGCAAACGCTGGCTAAACCCTCCGAGATAAATCAAAATAATGTGTATTTTTCGTATATTTTTTAGTTATCGAATTTTTACACATTATTTAATTTGGCACTACCTAGTTTGTCGGGTCAGCTAGTCTATTATAAAAATATACGTTAATCGTCAAAATAACATTAAGCCATTTATTTATTGTCTTACAGTAGACCACTTGGTTATATGTATCGACCGCTTTTCATGGACATTTGTATCCATGCCAGTGAAGACTAGAGTCCTAGCTGAAGTCAGCCACAGATGCGCTTGTGTTCCTAAGAACTAAGATGGTGAAGAGTCATTTGGCATCCACACCTTTCCAATGAAACGTAAAAACTGATTTACATCTATACATATAAATAAAATTGAAGTGTCTGTCTGTAATATCAAAAAAACACCGTCTTACCAAATGCATTCGCAAGTATATATGATACTGATAACAAAACATCAATTACTAAAATTTTTGTCTGACTGTTTGTTCTGGGTACTCTCTGAAACCGCTGGACCGATTTTGACGGGACTTTCAATGTTGAATAGCTGATTTCTTAAGGCGTAACTTAGGCTACTTCTATTTTAGAAAATATAATTAGGGTTTCGCACAAAAAATTAAAACCGCGTGCGTTCTACGTGCACGCAGCCACCGTCACTGCCGCTAATGTCAGTTGCTATAAGTCCTCTCTGTAACAATGCTAAAATGTTAAAATTGTACAAGGTCTACAATTTCGGTTGTATGTACCCATGTCAAGATACATTTTTTAAACCATACTTCTAACAACTGCTGTAAAAATCCCACAACTGGGCATGGGTCTCTAAAGAGTTATAGTATGTTATGCTGGCCAAATACGCTAAGGCAGACTTCAAATACCTTGGGACTTTACTATTTCTCTTGCCTCCTTTCTCCACTTTCAGCCGTTAAAGGGTACATAGAACAGAGAAATAATGCATGACTGAGAAATGTTTAAAATAATGTTATCATTGGTGTTAGAAGCCTCACTCGGCTCACTTATGTATGAGGCGACCATGTCAGTCCTCGGAAATAGCAACGCATCTGTGATCGCATTAGATAGAATCCTTGTTATATATGAAGTTGCCGACAACTGTCCATGGGCGGCAGTAACCACTTACCATCAGGTGGACTGCATGTTCTTTTGCTACTTCAATCTAATATTGATAATTCAATCTAATTTGATGGTTAATTAGATAAGTTTTTTAAAAATAATAGAGCAGTCATTTGTTTTTCTTCCAATTGACGTTTGACGATTGTTGTATGCAAGAATATAATACTGTTACTTTATTGAGGAAGTAGGTGGTAGGTAGTTTTATTTAATACTACATGCGCATTTGTTACTTATACCATAAAAAATGAGTTTATTGTTCTCTCGGCGCCATGATTAATGTAGTCAAAAACAACCCTGTTGTTTCCGGGTGACGCGGCGCGCGCGTGCTTACATTTGGTTCTGATCGTTCTTCCCTAACGCACCTAAAGATGTATAACGTCGAAATGGATCATTATAATATGTGCACTGATGTGTGTCAAGTAGGAATACTGGTGAATGGGCGAGGGTACTTTTTGTAATGCGCTTGTGGTACCTACAATAGGGTTGGCAGTCATACTTCATAAGTTCGTATTGTGTATATTATTTATGCCAACGTTCAATTCCTGGACAGGATTTTTTTGTAAAATTGTATAATTTTAGTTTTATCCAAACCGACCTTAAGACTCATTAGCATGTACAGTACTGTCACTTTAGTGTGACATTTTTATGTGCAAATGTAATGTCCAAATTACAATAATATTTTCTTGTATAATATATTTTTACCAGTACTTGACAACCCTATGTCTAATTCACCCCCGAAACTTTGCGGCTTCGGTCATTGACCGTAAGGGTGCAATGCATGACCAATGGATTAGGCTGAGTTGCATTTTTCGGGCAATATGAAGTATTATATAATTTCAAAATTGTCAAATTGATTATAACGTGTGTCTGACTCCTTAACACTATTCAAATGGCAACAAGTCCAGGTGTCTGACAAAAAAAACATTGTTTTTTAATTTTAACAAATAATTTTCTACCTTACCAAAAATAACTAGTAATCATTAAAATTGAATGATATTGAAAACAATCCAATACTTTTATACATGTGTCTTAGTTTCATTATGGCCCAATTTCAAAATCTGTGATGAGCTCGTAAGATTTACGAAATATCTACAAAATATTGATTTGACATAAGCATACATACACCTATATCTATAGTCTATATGTCCTTAGTAGTGTGTACGGTGTGGCAAACCCGTCGCCACGACAAGCGTCGTCACGCCAACAATCAGGTTTCCCTACGCCATTAGATGTTTCACATCAAAAATAAAAGTATATTTCCAAAATGAATGCTTTATTCCAAACACACAACAACTTATCCGGTACAGAAAACGCAACACATCATGGCCCTACAGCCTTCCATACATAAAATACAGGGACTCCACACTACAGCGGCCAAGAGGAACAACGTCACGTCTGTAAACTGCTTCCAAATATTCAACATTGTTACCAAATGTGGGTAAAACCAAGGCCACTTATAATAGATGCTGAGACATGGTCTCTTCCTCAAAGAAGCCATGTACAGACTACATTCAAAATCGAGAGGCTCCCGACGCCGTCGGACAGGTTTTCGTTTAAATTTTCGAGTTTTTGCGTTCTTATCCGCTACATGCAATATAAAGTGTGTGACAGGATTTTCTTCGAGTTTCTGCCTTGCATTCTGTACAGTCTTCATGAGCTTACATCGTATTTTAAGTCGCCTTGCTAAAGCGGCTGCATCGCTCTCCATGTAGCGTTTTTCAAATTCTTGAAACGTAGTTTTCGGATCGGTTTGCTTACACTTCATTCTTTCAATTGCCACTTTCGGGTCATATATTGCTCTTGCCGTAGTACGCACTGCATCGCATACTGTCGTAGCACCTAATTTTCCGATATCTACCAATGAATCTACCGCGAGAAAAGTGTCACCAGAGTCTTTATACTTTTTAACTTTCCTCTCTAATTCGGCATTACGTTTTAAACGTTTCATTCGTCGAATTCTATCCTTTTCTCGTTCGATTTCTACCCGCCTCTGCACGTCCAGCTTATCGTATACTTTCTTCAAAGCTCTTCTTCTATCCATTTCATCTCTACATGTACAAACATATTGTGCTCTCTTTTTTTCAATCTTTTTAGTTTCTCGAGCGCATATATTACTTCCGCATACACAAGGCTTGTACTCGCGTTTTGATCTGCTTTTCGTTCTATTAGATTCTATAGCACATTTCAAACTTCCACATATGCAAGGCGCTGTCTTAGCAGGTTCTTTTTTCAGTAATGTTTTTCCTGTTGCAAAAATATTTTTTGTAATACCTTTTGCTGCTACTGAAATTTTAGCTCCCTCTGTTTTGCGTTTTTCTATGCAACTACAACAATTGCATGAATCGCCATGTTTATATTCCTTATGACTTAAAGGTTCTTCTTCATTTCGAACAGTATTATTAACTCGTTGAAGTACTTCTCGTTTATTAATAATGTCATAATTTACTGCATCAACTCGCATTTCCAATAAAGGGTTTTGTGTTCCACAAGGACAAGGACGTTTTTTGTTTTGTGATGATACTGATATCCGTTTGTCGGCATTACCGGTATGTCTCTTTTTTTTGGACAAAGACTTCCTTTCCAGTTTGTCAGTAAAATCTCTATCACCAGCTCCTTTCCTTATTTCATCTGCTTCTAGCTTTTTCTTACAAAGTTGGCAATATTGACAATTATCAGCAGACTCTGAATATGTAACAGGCTTGTCATAAGTTTTCGTTAAACGATTAGAGAACTTATGAAATATGCCTGCCTTTCCCTTATCAGTTTTTACATTTTCAGAGAGAACTGGGCAATTATTTACTGAACAAGAGTAACAAAGTTTCGATACTTTCTTAGGGCCATGTGGTTGATGTAGAAATTTCTTTTTCTTTTCACTAACCACTGGGTATTTGGTACCGTCAGCGAAGGTTACCTTCATTTTTTCATTTTTAGAAATAGATTTACGTTCTACACTTTTTGATTGTACATCAGTAAACTTCTCGTTTTTAGTACTTTCCTGTTTCATTATATTACCCTGACCGTCTCCACTTTGCATTTTTGAATGTATACCTTTTGAGCCATCAGCAACTTTTCGACATGCAACAGGACAAACATTATCAGCGGTTATTTTAGGTACTTTAATACGTTTTAACTGTTTAGGTCTTACAACAATTTTAAATTGTTCATCGTACAAGTCGTCTTTATTTTCATGATTATCATGAGCTTTAAATTCTGTTTCAGTTCGTTTGGAAAAAATCCGGGCGCATCGACAAAAAAGAGAATTATTTAAATAGCTTTTTGTGTGCGGTTTCTTTGGAGGTATCGATTTTCTATTTTTCTTGGCAGCTAATCTTTTGCCTTTATCAAATGTAAATGTGTCTCGTGGTTTATTTTCGTTCTCAATTGGTAATTGGTTCTGATTGTGAATTTGCTGTAATTTATGTTTATTCGATATTAAGGTCTTGCTCTCTTTTTTGTTAAATTTGCTGGGAGTATATGGTAGAATAGTCTGCATATCGTTTTTCATTGTTTTCTTTAGGTTAGGTAGGTAGCTCTTTTGCTGATAATTTGGACAAGTGTTAGGATCACAATCTGACTTCAAAAACTTTTTATTTTGTAAGTGTTTTTTGTCAATTTTCGTTGAAACATTTCTTAAATTATTTGTCAATTTTGGATCTGTTGATTTAGATTGTCGAACTTGATTTGCCTGATTTTGAGTAGACACTCTTAGAGGTTTACTTATTTTTTTATTAAATGGTTCTATCGATACTCTTCCTACTGTTATTGTTTGAGGATACTGAACATTTATTTCTGGAGGAGCTTCATTATTATGCAATATCTTTCGTTGACGCGAAGATTTCTGTAGTTGTAAAGTACAAAAGCATCTCTTTAACAAGTTTCCCGCGTCAGAACCCTGGTCTCTTGTAATAGTACTACCGACTTGTGAATCATGATGTCGAAATTTTCCTGCATTCGCTGTAACATTTTTGTTTATATAAGATTTAAAATCTTCGTCCTTATGTCTTGCTCTAACTATTTTTGGACTACGCAAAACAGCAGGTTGTGACTTTTCTTTAAAGAAATCTACACTAAAATTGAAGTTGGAGCCAATTCTGACAGCACGTTTGTTTTGTCTATTCGTATCCTGAGCCATCTGAGGAGATTTTAAAATAAGCGATTGAGGTTCAGAACGGGGGGTATGCGCAACGAAATTCCTTTTCCTTATAACAGACTGATTTCCATGGGCTGTTACTTTCGAACTGCGATTTCCTACAGATGCCACAGATGTTTTTCCTGGTCTTGTGCCCACATTACGAAATTTACGTCCCCTTTTCTTCATTTTTTCTAAGCAATCATAAGGATCACATTCCCCAGGAATACACATATTGGGTGGGCATTCATAGACTCCCATTTCATGTGGTATGGTATATTTATTCTTAGTTGCAGTCATTTTATCATCTGTTGTTATAGGCGGCCGTATGGGTGGCGGTGGTTGAAATTTAGATTTCAGATGATTGGGCTTTTTAAACAATTTTAAAGTACAGAAACATCTCTTTGGCATGGTATTAGCTGCAGAATTCATGACATGTCTTTTTAAAAATGGACTTTGGGAACTTTGCGAGCGTAATTTTGTTCCTATACTATCAGAGCCCTTAGATCTCGACGGTAACTTCTCTGATCTAGTTTTAATTTTTGGTATCTTTTCGGCTTTAAACTCTTTGTTTTCATTAAGAGGTGTATCACCATTTTCTTTGAAAAACTCTATGTTAAAGCTGAAATTAGAGCCTATGCGTACTGCTTGCTTATTACTTTTATCAGTCTTATTCAACTGAGATGAGTTTTGACTTGTATCATCACTACGTCTTCGTTTATATTGAAATGAGGTTCCTTGTGAACGCAATTTATGTTTTCGATAAAATTGAGCTTCAGTATTTTTAGTAAATGGCCCTTTGATAGAATCAGTTGCAAAGTGTCTTACGTTTCGTTTATATTCTGTACCAAAATCTCGAACTTGTCTTTTTTGTATTCTTTTCAAACATTCATAGGGATCACACTCTCCCGGTATGCAAAAGTTTGGTTCACATTCATAAGGTTCCAATATTTTAATCGGTTTTATACCTTGTCTTGGACATTGGCTGTAAGTAGATGTACCTTTTAATTCATATTTAACTGCAGGTGTAGGTGGTTTTTGTTGTAATTTGCCAAATTTGTTAATCTTTAAGGCACACATACATTTTCTTAAAAATTCACCAACAGCTGAATGTTTAGATTTTGGTTTGTTTAATATGTTGTGATTCTTGTTTTTCAATTGTAAAGTACAAAAACAGCGTTTTAAATTGGATGTTCCAGTATCCGCGGAGCGCAATTTCGTAGAGGCCTGCGTATCTACACTGCGACCAAAGTATGATGGTTGTGATTTTACATGGTATCTTTTAGCACCTTTTTTTGGGTATTTTCTCATATTAACATATTCTTGAGATGGAGAGGCAACCAAATTAGGACCATCAATTTCATTAACTTTAAAGAACTCTATATTAAAGCTAAAATTAGACCCGATCCTCACAGCTTGTCTCGAACGATCACCAGAGTCAGATTGTCTGATTTTTTCAACGTAGTGTGTTTTTTGTGTAGTTTTATTAGGCCTCGTACCTCTATATTTTGCTTGTAAATATTCGTCTTTTGTTGTTGTGGTAGCAATACTGCCGACTGATTTTCTGTCGGAATATCCAGTGATGGTACCGAAGTCTTTTGTATTTTGTTTTCTTCTTTTGATTCGTGCTAAGCATTCTACTGGGTTACATTCTCCGGGGATACATACGTAAGGTTCACACTCATATGGGAGTAAAACGTCACCACGAATATTATTTCGTAATGGTGGGCCCTCTAACATTTTATATGATTGGGTTTCAGCAGTTTTCATTAATACTTTTTTAGTGTCGATTTTGTTCATATTTTGTGTTTGATCAATAGGTCGCTTTAAAAGCTTTAAAGTACAAAAGCAACGTTTTAATAAGGGATTTACCCCGAATGCCCTTACCTCTTTTTTGTCCCTCTGTGATTCTGTTGAACGTATACTGGGTCCTACAGTACCAGTACTTTTATAATGTTTTATTTTTTCTTTGACTTTATATGAGTCAGTTTTACCTGAATAAATCTGTGATACTCTTGCGTCATCCTTCGTTTCAGTACCGTCCATATTCTCTTTGAAAAATTCTACATTAAAACTGAAATTAGAACCTATTCTAACAAGACGCTTATTTTCATTGTTTGTGTATGTTCTTGCAAGTCGTCTATCTGCGAATTTATTTTGTTTTTTCTTATTATATTTTTTAACTTGCGCTTGACTTGTTCCATCTCTATGCCGCTTATGATAGCCAAAATTACTGGACACTGATTGTGTTCTAACTGATTCTGTTCCAGATGACTTTGAGTACTGTTTGGCTAGCCTTTGTTGTATAATTTTATCACATACATACGGATCACATTGACCTGGGATACATATCCCAGGCTCACATTCATAGGGTTCTAAGAGTGGCAAAGAAACTTTATGTCTATAATGGGTGTTTGTTCGTTTATTTGCTGTCGTAGACTGAGTTCCTGCATGTTGATTATCATTTTTTCCTTTTTGTCGCATTCCAAGTAAACAAAAACATCTTTGCATGAATGTTGGAGTGTTTTGTTCTTGTGGTATTTTAATGCCTTGAAGCTTCGCAGTACAAAAGCATCGCTTCATAAATGATGTAGTCATTGTTTGCATTTGGTTAGTAGGTGTATCTATTTGGGTTTCCCTATGAGATACCATTCTGCTGCTTTGTGATAAACTACCCTTTAAATGTTTTCTAGGTCCACTTTCTCTTAAATCACTTTTATATGACCTCATACTTCTGTCATCATTATCTATTTCTGTTTTATGTGGTGCTTGAGGTGAACCCTTATAAAATTCAATATTAAAGCTGAAATTCGAACCAATGCGAACTGCTTGCCTTGAACGACGTCCAGAAACACTTGAACTAATATTATTTATATCCTCCCCCGTTCTCCTATGTTTTTTGTAAGTTCCCTTATGTCTTACGTTGATCCCATGAGTTTGAAGTTTCTTTCTAGCATAATATCTTCCATCACCTGTCATACTTGAAATTGACCTGACACCGTGTTCTGCGGTAGAAACACCTAAATCTTTTCTGTTTTTAATTCTCTCTAAGCATTCGTAAGGATTACATTTGCCAGGTATACATATACCAGGTTCGCATTCGTAAGGTTCAAGGTTATTATATCCATGTAGTATAGGAATATGTTGGTACTTGGTATTAGCTGTGCCAATTTTTATAGTACGGGATGAAATACTTGGTGGTCCCATTGGATCCGTTCGTAAAGCTTTAAACTTTTCATTTTCTCTATGAATTCTGCCTTTTTTCTGCAACTTTAGGGTACAAAAACACCTTTTTATCCTAGGGGTATAATTTGAAGCTCGATGTACTAACGAAGAAGTTGACTGCAATTGACTATCTTTACCATACCGAACTCTCCTCCCTTGAGCTCCTTTGCTTCTAGTACCATGTGTACGTCTAGCAGGTTCCTTATAATATTTAATCCTTTCATGTTCCCCGTGTTTTGTTCCGGGTGGTTGCGAAGCATTCTTCGAGAACTCCACATCAAAGCTAAAAGTAGATCCTATACGAACAGCTTGTTTATGTTTAGTGTCACGATTGTATTGAGCTTTATGTTTATCTGGCTTTGATTCTTGAGAATGACTACGAACATGTCTTCTTAATTGCGTACTTCTAGAATCAGATCCTGTTTGAGTAGTAAAACTCGAAATCGATCTATTTTCAGATTGAGTTCCAGATCCTTTATGTACATTTCTCTTTAATCTTTTCATAATACGCTTTTGACATTCATAGGGGTTGCATTCGCCTGGTACACATATGCCTGGTTCACATTCATAAGGTTTCAGTTTATAATTATTTTTCCTTCCAGTTGGGACTCTTGCGTGTGGAATTTGTACATTCATTGTATAGAAACATCTCTCTAAGTATTGACTAATGCCCGTTATTTTTATTGGATTCTGAAGGGATGGTTGACTAAAAACATTTATGCGTTCAAGGGGTTTCTCATGTATGTACTCAAAACTAAAACTCTTTAGCGGTGTTTTAATATTACTATCTAACACAGATTCCTTAGTCAGTTTAAGTTCTCTTATGAATTCTATTTCTATACTTAAATTTGAATTAAGTGTTATTGGTTGTTTTAACGTCACGGGTATCTCAAAAGCAGGGCAAAGTTTTAAAGTGCTGTATTTTGATACAGAAGTTGTAACATACTTCTTAAATAGAAATGAGCTGGTTGATATTGAAATCTTTTTGTTACATCTAATGACCTGCAATTTTGCATCTTGAGATCCAAAATTATGATGAGAATGTATGCCACTTTTGGTAGTCATAGCTCGAGTAACTGTGTACATTTTTGGGGCAATAAATTGATTTCCCGGAGCCCATCCGGTTTGACCTTTACTGTATTGTTGCTTTGCCTTCCTTTGTAAATTTAATGTACAGAAACATCTTTTTAACATAGGCCGAACCAAATTTGCTTTGTGGACTTTTCTAGGTTCTAATGACTGCGTATCAACATCTACATGATCGACATGTATATTTGTCACGTGATTACCTTTATGTTGTTTTTGTTTAACTTTGATTTTTTTTTCGCGTTTAGGTTCTTTAGTTAAAATAAATGCTTTAGGTAATTGTTTAGAAAATTCAATACTGAAATTAAAACTTGATCCAATTCTAACAGCTTGTTTAGAATTTATAGAACCATAAGCCTCACCAGCCCCACCCCCGAGCGCAATGGATTCTTCGGGTCTACTATGTAAAGTTTTGAAATAGTTTTCTTTTACATTTGTTCCTCTGCGAAATAATTTAGGATGTGCAATAATACCTGTAGATCTTGTGTACGAATTTTCGGTAAAGCTTGATATTGAGGACATTTTAGGTTTATCTGTGAATACACCATAATCTCTGACATTTAGCTGTCGTTTTTTAATTCTTTCTAAGCATACATATGGATCACATTCTCCTGGTACACAAAAATATGGTTCACATTCGTAAGGAAGCAATTCGTAATTATGTCTCCATTTTGTTTTTGTTCCTTTATCCATTGTTTCGGTTACTGGTACTATTTCATCGAATGTCTGTGTAATTGCAGTTAACATCCTATCCGGTTTTTTTCTTTTCTTCTTAATATTTTTATTTTTAGACAATTTTAAAGTACAAAAACACCTTTTAAGAGATGATCCTACGTTTTGATCCATGTTAGTTACATGTGCAAACATAGACTTGTTTTTTTTATTATACTCTTGATATCCAGCTTCTTTTACTTTAGGTTTTTTATATTTCATCTCTGCTGACCTACTCACGATCGATATATCTTCTTCATTTTCTACAGTTGGAGTTTGCTTGTCTTTATAAAATTCGACATTGAAACTAAAACTAGAACCGATGCGCACTGCCTGTCGTCCAGAGTGGGTCTCTTTAGGTTGATCCAGTGAAAAATGCTCCTTATATCTTCTGGGTGCGCTTGTTTTGACAATTCTTGTAGATATTACCGACGACTGTACATTTTTTGTTTTGACAGCGACAGGCCTTGATACTATGCTAGATGCAGATTTGGTTTGCCGTGAACTTGTATAAGATCCCCTATCATATGTTTTTAATTTATTATTTCTCTGATCCAAAAGTAGTTTACAAAGTATCGGATCACATTCACCAGGAATGCAAACTCCAGGTTCACACTCATATGGAAGCAGTTGAAATGTTTTAGGCAATGCTGATCGTTTTTTCGTTTCAATATGTTTATCAAGCATGGCAGGAGGGAATTTAGTTGTTATAGACGTTACGGTACCGGTTGTTGATGTTTTTATTTTTTTATTTAGTTTTTTGAATTTGTTTAATTTTAGCGTACATATACATTTTACTAAGGTTGATTTGGCTTGTACATACTTGGCTTTTGCTAAAGAACCTTTGTTTTTCAATACTTTTGGTGGAACATAGGTTTTTATTTTACGAGTGCGTTTTACTTTATCTTTTATGGACGGAATCTCTGTTTGATGAATTAATTCATTTTGGTCGTTTTCTTTTTCTTGCTGATCCTTTTTGTATAATTCTACACTGAAACTAAATTTTGATTCAATACGAACTGCCTGTTTATGAGGACTTTCACGTGAAGTAGAACTTTTCTGGGCTTCTTGTGAGTAAAGTCCTTTCTTTTTTACTTTAATAGCTAAATTTCTATCAGTTGTTAGTACAGGATTTTTAGTCAAACTTGACACCGATTTTGTGCCGCGAGCTGTATTAGTTTTTATGCTACTAACTCGTTTCACTATTGGAATCTCTGGCTTTGTTATAACTTGTGCTCCTTTATGACGTCCTTGCATCTTTCTATGTTTACCTTTATATGCACGTTGTCCTACCTTCTTACCAGTGAGATGTATACCAGAAGGTTGATTAGAACGATTAGATGTTTCAGAATCAGGTATATTTTTATAAAATTCCATGTCAAAACCAGAAGAATCAGGCCTATCTTTTTTTAAAAATAGATCTCTGCCTTTAACGTCACCTTTTTTTCGAATTTCTTGTTCCTTTTTAACGTCCCCTACACGACCTGTAGCAATTGGAGGCGATTCGTTCGACTTTTCAACAACAATCTGTTGTAAATTCGTTTTATCTCTACCCTGTTTCGTGCCTTGTCTTATTTCTCTTCTTACTTCTTTTGTTTCAAATATTACGCGTTGTCCCATTATTTCATTCCCGCCTTCAACGCGCAACATCGGTTTTTGCTTCCTCGTATGTGTCGCTACAGTTGTAGCAAATTGTTCTGCCTGAACACTACTACTAGATTTTCTTATAGGTACCTCACCAATATTGACTTCACGATTAAACGTTTCATAATTCACTGCATCTTTACGATCCCTCTGTGTTTTCCGTTTGTGTAATCTCCGTAGTTTTAAAATTCTAAAGCATTCTTCAGGTTCACAGGTATCTGGTACGCATTCTAAATCACAAGCCCAGTCTTTGATCATTTCTTTTCGTTTTAGATAATCTTTAAACTTCACAATAGAATCTTTTTTTATTCTGAAATTTGTTTCGTCTTCAGGGTACTCGAGATATTCAAAATCCTTATTTTTTCTCTTAAGACCTTTTACAGCTTCTAGAGATTTTCGTACACCACTCTCAATATTGGTTTTCAATTTATACTTCGCCTGCTTCATTTGTTCAATGGACTTCTTCGTACGAAGTTGAACATTTTCCTTCATGTTCGCTACAGATTCATTAATCTTTTTCATGTCCTCCTTTAATTTTTCTTGAAGTTCTTCATATTTCTGGGATGACAGTCCAGCAAATTTATGTAATTTTGAATCTCTCATCATTTCTCGATCTTCTAAAGTATGGATTGGCAAGGGTGGAGGATGGATTTTACGCATCATGGCCTTCGAGTGTTTTTTAATTAAACCACTAAATTTAAACGTACATATACACGGATCCGATCTTACATGTTTCGCTGTAAAGCGTACACCCCTTTTATGCCTTTCTCCTCCTCTACCATGCATTCTTTGACCATGTGGCACTCTACGGCCATATTGCGCTTTATGACCATATTGTCCTCTACGACCATGCTTAGCCTCAAATCTTCGACTATGAGATCGCTTGTATCTATTCTCTTTTTTATCACTTTCTAAAATTTTTGTTTTAGAAGAGCAACTGCAACAGCTACAGCATTCGCTTAACTTTTTTGGATTAGCTACTGCACCTCTATCAATAATATCAACTAATTCCAAGATTGCACCACTTTTTTCTTTAGAATTTAAAGTTTTTATAGCGTGGTGGTGTTTTCTTGGCCTTAAATCTGCGTTTTTATCCAGACTTAATGTGCTGTCAGAAATAAGGCGAGCTCTAAGATCATCGTATACTGCCCTGGTTCTTACTAACCTATTAAGCAATTTTCGTTCGCGTAAAGGAATATACTTTCCGTAATACAATCGATCTATTCTCGAGCCATGTGCAATATATTTTCTGATAGAAAGTTGCTCAGACTCACTTTTATAAATACAGGACGTACAGGAACAACTTTGGCTGGCGCTGCCAGTCCTCTGTACAGGCTTCATGGCTGATGTGTCGCTTTTTCGCATTCAAGATTTCATTACCGTTATAAGAATAAATTACAGCACGAAATCTTCAAACAACCACAATTTTAAACCACAAGCCTCTTCACTATACAGTTCACATAACGACCACCTGAAAAATAAAATCTAAATGAGGCTGCGCACGTGTTTCATGCCAAGTTACAATATTATAAAAGTTATTTACTTTTATTAGATATTTCTAATTCTTTCAGTCCTTTCGTTCTGAATCTAAAATAAAGGATAATGTCTTTTAAAACCTCAAGTGGCAATCATTTGTACTTTAAATCCATTAGTCAAATTTAAGTTAAAAAAATAATATGTCTCGCACAAATTTTATCTAGTGTCTTTGGAAATAAAGTTCATATAGGATGACTATCACAACCACGAGATTTTTACTACTATAACGCTACCGCGCAGATACGGGCCGTATTTGTTGTTATTAGCGTCCGACCGAAGGTTGATTTTTGGTTGAAGCTGAAGCCGAATGTTTAAATATCGTAAGAAATCAGTACCAAATTGCCTAAAAATGCATAATACACCAATTGAAAACCTTTTGTATATAAATGCTAATGTTTGTTATATGTAAACGTCTAGAGCTGATTAAATTTATATTGCAACCTGTCAACAACGATACCATTTCGAGATATAGTGAATTTCAAACAGAACTGGCAATGCAAGCCCACTCCGGAGTCGCAATCTAGGTGAAGTGCATCCGTTGCAGTTTGTTAAACTTTTTTTGGGCAAAGCCGAACGTATTGCCTTAAGTGGTTTTTTCGGCGGAAGGTGGCCGAAGCCGAAGCCGAAGCTTCGGTTGGACACTAGTTGCCATACTTCTTTAGTATAGTTTAGTATAGTCCAAGTTCAATCCCCGAAACTGTTCAGGGATTGAACTTGGACTCAGATAACTCTACTTGAATTATTAATTTATTAGATTTCTGTTTTGTCTGAATGTTTGTGTATGCGTCTTTGTGTGATTATGACTGACATAACACCTATGAACCTGGGAGACACCCCTACCCTTCTGAAGCTGTGTCTGTGAGTGTAGAAAGGGTTTTATTACCTTATACCTAATAGTAATGCTTTCTACACCATATTTATATCTATATGAAAATTATATATATTAAGAAGGAAAAACAAGCTACATACTCATACATTCTAACCAAAGAATGAAAAACATGCGTTTTTAAACTCTTTGACTTTGTGAAAAACATGGAAACTATTAATACATAGGGTATAATGCGGTAGATTGATAATATTATTTACTTTGAAGTTAAGACCAGGATTAAACATATAGTCATCTTATACGGTACAAGCTGAGCCCCGCGGTCATACCCCCCGCGTTTCAAAAATGTAACTTGACATGGTTGCATACAGTCAAAATTGTAGACCTTACCTTACAATTTTAACATTATACCATTGTTTCAGGCAGGACTGATAGCAACTGACATTGCTATCAGTCCTTCCTGACGGCAGTGACGATGGCTGCGTGCGCGTATTCTTAGGTTTTCATTTTTTGTGCGAAACCATAATTACTTTCTCTAAAATAGAAGTAGCCTAAGTTACGCCTTATGACATAAGCCATCCAACAGTGAAAGTCCCGTCAAAACGGTGCAGCAGACAGACAAACATTTTAGTAATTGATGTTTTCTTATCAGTATCGTATATACTCCCATATGCATTTGGTAGAAAGCTGTTTTTTGATATCACAAATAGACACTTAATTTTTTTTTATATGTACAGATGTACAGATTAATAGTTTCCATGTTTCGCCTAGAGGTAGCTATGGATATATGGTTAGAAATGTTAGAAAAACAAGTATCTTACCGGACAACAATAAATATAACGCTAACGACGTAACTTTTACGACAAATTGATCTCTAATCTCAAGCATTTTTGAACAAATGCGTATATACGACGTGATTACATACAAAAAATTTAATTTTACAAAAAACTATCAAATAGCCACTGTCATCGCATGTTTGGTGAAAATAAAGTGACACGTTGACGGTAATCATTTATTGTTCTTATTTATTTTTAATTTGGTTAATAAGAAGGTTATATTTTACCTTTTTGTATGTGCAGTAACCTTTTTTGTTATTTGTAAGATTTATAAACAGCTTTAACTTCGTATATGACTTCTATCCTACGTTTGTACTATTTTTGAGAGCTGTGGCTTGTGTACAAGTAATCTTATAATATTCCATTATGAATTTTTTGTATTACCTGTAGTAAGTAAAAAGTATTACATCCAGATTTATTTTGAGTTAAAAACGTTGTTTACGCGTTGGTTTTATTTAAGTTTATTTGTCGTGTGAAGATAAGTTCGTTCTCTGCGTGGTTTTCTATTTTCACGGAGAAGGGAAGAAAGGAAACTAGTTACATTGTTAAAAATATTAAAACAAAAAACCCGACTGCTTAAAACGATCGTTTTGTTCGTAATGATACATTAAATTTAACGCTTTATAGGAGTTTTCGTCCAAATAGACATTTAAAAGAATTATAATATATGTGTTTTTAGAATTGTCTCTTTACTAGCTGTCATTCGATAC
>DWTU01000608.1:0-16265 GCA_018251515.1 Cecropterus confusis
AAATACACCGACCTGCCCATTATCGTAGATACGGCCTGTCTGTAAAAAAATGTCCTTTAAAAATTTTGAAGTACGCTAGAAGTAATCATTTTATTAAAGTGGACTGTATTACAAATAATTTTGCGATACTTCTGATATAGACGAATAGATTCCAATAATAACGCCATTTAAAGGATATATCGATGCAACGCCATCTAGTCATCTTTTTAGTAAACGACAACACGGCTGGGAAGAAGACCGACGATACTGCCATCTAGTAAAGTATAAATAAACTTTTTTCATTTCGGTCTGTGCTGTTAGTTCATGTTGGTTGCATAGATGGCGTTGTAATGCGAGTCAAATGTAGGAAGTTTTTTCAGAATTATATGAATAATAAACATATATTAGGCAAATATTTCTTAATAATAAGTGAATAAAATACTTAAAATAACTTCTGTTTGTTTACTGCGCAATAACTATGCTAAACAACTTCCGTTTGCCGCTCGACGACATCACGCACACGCAAACTCGGGACATGTAGCCAACTTCACTTTGTAAATGTTCGATCTCTTTCAACTACGTCGAGGCTTGGTACTATTTGGGATTACGCTTTTCGGTAATTATTGTTTTACTCATTGAAATACCGTGTTCTTACAATTTGTGATACCTAATCTAGTCAGAGGTGAGTGGCGAATCGATTGAGAGTATCGCGAGTGTATAAAATTGGCGCGTTAGTTTCTGTCAACATAGCTAATAAGTGTTCGCACGGAGTGGCGTTTATGCACGTGTAATTACAATATAGACGTGATTTTTCGGTTGCAGATATGGCTTTAAGCGTTGCACTACCTCTATCCGGGTTGGAGACGGAGAATTTTAACTCGTTCAGCTCGTTCGGGCATATCATAGACATAGCGGGCCTCTCCCAGTCCCAAACGAGCCCGAGTCCGTCCGTCTCCAGTGAATCTAGCGGTATCGGCTCGCTAGGCTCGCTCAAATCGGAGTCTGTGAGCGACTCCTTGCCGTCTAGTCCTCAAACAACAGAGAAGGTGAGTTATTGCTTCAATTTTACATTATTTTGTTTGCGTACGTCCTGGCCTTGACCTCTCTATTTTCATAATATTCCGTAATGGCGAATGTCTTACGCTATCATATCAATGTTGTGTACAACTGACGTATGATAATGGAAAGATTTGGCGACCATAAGCAACGATTAGCAAGTGTTAGCACTTCTGTTGTTATGTATGGTTCTTATTATGTTACTAAATACGTAGTAATACTCGTACAATTTGCTTCGGTTTTTATAATCAATTTGCAAATTCATAGATGTGATATCGATTTATTGCGGTCCCGTCCACAGTTACAAATACGTATTATATTATTATTTCTTTATAACACTAGGACATTTCTCATTTTGCATTTCTATAGAAACTGCACTAGTGTATATTACTTCGACCTGAGTTTATGCGATTTCTCAACAATCCATGGACTGCATGCATATGCAACCTATGGCCATTCTCAAAAATTTTAATAATTGCAGTAGTTACAGCTATGTAGCCACCATTAAGAATTAATTATATACAATTCATGACCTCATACTTGAGGCTGAAACAACACAACAATAATTATTAGGTAACAGTTTTCTTGATAATATATTGTTAATATAGTGCATGATAAATGTTTTCAGAAATTGTTCGAACACGTAGTGCAACCACAGCCACGTCCAAAGGAGATCAAAGAAGTGAAGATCACATATGGTGGGCGCGACATCCTTAACTTGATGAGTAATCTCACAGAAGCTCGATGGAACTACCGTGCTACGGTGCTGCCGCCAAACAACCCAGCGCTGTTCTTCGCCAACCGCTCCCAGTATCACCGGCTGGGACCATACGGAACACGCACACAGTATGTAAACGACAACTGCCGTTTCTGCGGCTTCACGTGGGTTGTGGCTGCCACAGAATGACTCGCCACCGAGTCTATCTAAACTCTGAACAAACAAACGTTGAGCGAGTATCACTGGGACACATCAGGGTGCATATCGACTAAAATTCTGTCACGTTGGTGCTCGTATCACCACATGAACTCTTAAACCAGTGACTTTAGTTCTTTGTAACACTTTTGATAAATTTATGACGACCTGATGTTTTCTAGTGAAATGCCAGGGAATAACTATTTTCTATTTACACATTGTTTATTTATGCTTTTTTGATTTTGAACAAATTTTTATTATTTGAGCTAAAGTCAGTGGTTGTGTGACATTTTCCTAATAATATATGTAGTTTTGGTAATCTCACTGCTGTGACCCAGTTTTACAGATGACTGTGGAATATGTATGCGGCTATCGTCCCGCGTATTCGTAGAGTTACATTTTAATCGTGACTTAATACTGTGATCTTAATTTAAACAAGGCAATTTTTTGACAAATTCTGTGAAACGCGTGACGATACAAATAACTTCGTTTTTGTTTTGTTTATTAACTTATTTCATTGTGTGATAGATAAGTTAGGCTTAATTAATACTTTTAACGTGCATTGCCATAAGACTTCATAAGTTTACTCAAAATCGGCATTTCACAAAAAGAACTCATTACTTCCAATTCCAATGACATGATATAAATTATTTCTTCAAAGACAGAAAATTAATGTATTAAATAATTACGCTACATTTAGTTCCTCTTAGAAATGTTAATGTTTTGTTATCCAAAGAATCTATTTGTTTTAATTTGCATATTATATTATATATAAATTGTTGAAGTACGCAATTTATATTGATTAGGATAAAATCAACTGGTTGAATATATTCGGCCAATGGATTTTGTGCCCAATGACAAAGCAATATTTAAATAATAAACATTTACATATAATATCATTATGTGTTAGTATTTCCCACCATTACATGTAATTGTTGTTACTTAAATATTGTTTTATGATAATGTTTAGTCTGTAGAGATAATTTAGATATATTCCACAGTCATTTTCTATCAATAGAATTGTCATTGTTTAAACCAAAAGGCTGCTTCTCGGATGTTATATTATTTACGATTTTGACGAGATGGTGGCACGAATTTAAAGCCAAGCTGTAAGTTAATTTTAAGGTCTAATTATGATTGGTGGTTTTACCGTCCGAGCATAACGTAATAATAGTGATGACATATAATCTAAAGGATATGATCTTGATACATTGCCCAAAAATCTAATTCCTATAAATTCAGTATAAAGCTTAAACTCATTTAATTATATGACGAGCCCATACAGAACATAGTCAACATGGGTTATCAGTGCATATCATCACAAATTGAAGCAGTGATTAGATATTCTAAGGTATTAGTAGGTGTTACAGACAGTTTTAAAACGTTTGAGTCATTGATGTGTCCAGATGCTGGGCATCTAATGAAATTATAATAAGTGTCGTTGACAGACTGGCAATATCTCTATGTAAATGCATATATAAAGTGTAATATCCATGGTCTCTTTAACTTAGTCAAGATATTTAATAGTGTGAGTCTCTTCATGTAATGTAAGTTTAATGTATAACATACTAACTATAATGAATATTGATACTGTCCTTTTGTGCAACTTTAGTTCTGCTATGTTGTGATCAGCTTTAAATTGGAACTGGAGTATTTGTACACAATAATGTTGACATATTTCCCACAAAGTTATTTTTATAAAAAAAATGTTGATATGAGACAATACAGTTGTAGTTATCAAAATTTCCTTTATACATACTAATATGAATTCGCTTAAATGTTTGGCAAATTTTTTGGAAGGGACCAACATCCACACATTGATTTACTTTTACGTTTATCGTGTTCCTTTTTAGTAGCAGAACATCCATTGGAATTTTATCACAATCAATATTTGTGTTGCATTTTATCAACTGCTTTATCTTGAGTCATCACCGTATGTTTCTGTTTTCATTTTTAAATATAATTAACCAATATACTGGGCTATGAACATAAGTCGTTACAAGTAGGTGAATATTTTACAAAATTTAATTTATATATTTATGGTTCAGTGGGTCATGACTGAACATATAGCATGGATCTCAGAATGCAGCTGCAGTGATAAATTAACGTTAAAAGTGATCATTAATGCCTCAGTTCGTAAGACACCTCTAAATGTATTTTTGAACTGTCACAAGTATATTTAGAGGCGGTTACAAAAATAGTGTGCTATATCGTCAGTCACACGTACTCACGAAACGGTTGTTATGATTACCTATTTGAAATCAATGTTGCATTCAGATTATTTTTAGTTTTAACTTATAATATGACAAAGTTTCAATCGAATGTAGTTCAAAAGAAAGTATTGGGAGCGATACGCACAGTTTTATAATGTAGTGGCTCTTGTGAATGTGTCCTTACGTTAGCGAGTCCGTCGGCCGCGCGCCGCCGATACAGGCCGAGGCAGTGCTTCCAGATCGTGATTATAAACTTACAGTGATGACATTTTAAACAATTTTGGAGGGAAATTTTGGACCACGAAAAAAGGTCATCTACATTGCCTGGGTTTGTGCAATTTGACGACCAAAAACAAAAGATCATTCCTCGGTCATAATCGTAATAAAATTTTACTGTAATTGTACTTACCGTTGCAGTCTACAGTAAAAAGTTGAATATACAGTAGATCTACTGTAATTACAGTGGATCTGGAAGCACTGGGCCGAGGTGCGATGCAATATTTGCATTCCAGTTTTGTGTTTTTAAGTTAGCAGCCGAGGAGGGTAGTAGTGTTAATTTTTATTTTAATCCACATTGCCAAATATTTTGGTTGTTGTGCTATTTATTTCGTTGAATGAATACTTCTGAAATATCAATTTTAGTACCTTCCATTAAGTGTCTTCAAGTGATTTTACAGTGTTTTGATCATTTCAATTTTATGCATTTTATTTTGTTTAGTCAAATCATTATACACGATATTATACTTAATATTATATGTTGTATTATATTTATCGTTCATTCATATTTATGATAAATATTTTTTCTCATTGAACTGTAGTCAAATGACAGTATTTTTATAATGAAAATTGTATAAGGATGAAGGGTTTTTTGCCTAGACGAGGCGACCCGGACGTCGCGCGCGTCTGCGTGTATTACGTATAACTGATAAGCATTATGTAGGTTTAGCGAAATAGAGATAACTCGGAGACAAACTCCAAGTACCAAACTTATTGGTTCAATGTTGTTCTCGTATTATGGTGATATAGTGCGTCGCACGCGGCGCAGAGCTCAATATTTTAGTAACCCTTAAGAAAATTAATACCTCTTTTGAAAAGTTAAAGTATATATTATATATTATATCCAATCGATAATCACATGTATTTCCCTGTTTATTTTGATGTGATATCATAAACGACTGATCTGAATTTAGTTTTTAAGTTGGTTATTGATATGCAGTGCTATTTCGAGAGTGTAATTAAGATTTAATATTGAAAGTGCCAATGCTCGTAATTTAATCTATATGACTGTTCCTTTAATATAGCTGTTTGTAAGAGCGCGGCCCCCGGGCCAGCTCCGCCTCATCGACTTCAGTATAAGCAATCCTTCCTTAATGTATAAGTTTCAAATGATACTTTAATGCAAACACGTAACGTGCACAATCTCAGTAATGCTTGCAATATTATGTGTAACATGTTTAATTCCTCACTTTCATAATTTAATCCAGCGTAATGTTAAGAGTACAATATGAGATGATGTTATATCATTTTAGTATCAAAATTAGCCGAAGATGTTAATATTATTATTAGTTAGGTAAAATTTTAACATAGCTTCGTATAATTGGGATGTTTTAGTATTTAGTAGTGTATAATTATGGCGTAGTGGCAAGCGATGTGTCGTGCGAGAAGTGAGGTAATGTTAGTGGCAATAATACTCGATGTAAGTTCCCTGCCAGCGAGCTCCGCCGCACTCCGCGGTAGGCGCACACTACTGAACGATAGACACTAGGCGATTATTTGTTGTAATTATAATAATAGCCGTAGGTATTTTATCGTACTTAATAATTATTCTTGCGATGCCTTAATTCTGGTTGTCAATTAGACATGTCTGCCTAGAGTGTTATCATTGTTTTTATTTATTTTAGTTTTTGCTGTTCCGGTTTCCTCCGTGAACTTCCAGTCCAGGCTGTTCTTTTAAAATGATTTTGAGGTCGATTTATTTTTACCTAAGTGTTCTTATTAAATGTTACCAAAATGTTTTTAATAAAATATTTTTATATGTACAATACTCTTTTATTTTTTATCCAATTATAGTCATATCTCTATTTGTGAATATTAAGAACTAAGTTAGTAAATAACCTTTAGTCGCATGTAAACAAGAAATGTAGTGGAGCATCAAAAATAATTTTTTGTTCTCACATGTGATATTTTACTGACTGTCACGCTCTCGTGGCGTAAACATTTCATCCCACTGTGGGCAATGTGCCAACATAATCCTAACTGTGGAAACTATTCTGGCATTGATAAACAAGTCTTCTAGTATCTAATAACAACTTTGCGAAGAAAGTGAGACGACCATGAATCGAAGGGTATAATATTAGGATGATAGAACTCTGATTACACACCTAATGTATGGTATGGTTGGACACGATATGTTTAAACTAAGTATTTTTATCGCAGATACATGTCTGAGGCCCACTTTATGTAAGGATAATACTAATTTAGGCTTAGAGAAGGTTATTCTCTAATACTGCTGGTTTCAATTCATTAATTATACATAATATCTTATTTTTTTAATACCCCTATTTACGTTACTAAGTTAATAATGATTTAAAGATTATGCAAGTATCTAAACTATGTGAAAAACGAACACTGGCAGAAACATTTATTAAGGGACTTAACTCGGCCGAAATTTCAATAATTTCTCGCCTTCCTATCCAATAGAGGGAGACAAATTATTTTCATAAAGGTTACCTTAGTCTAGGCCAAACCCCAGCCACTGAATACGAGTATATACCTATTAGGTGAATACAATATGCTCAACAAAAGTTTCCTAACTTGGCTGTTGTGAAATACAAAATATCCCCGAATCGTGTTATAATGTTTACAAAGTACCTATGCTATTGATTATTAAAACGTAAACAAGCGCTTACATCATCAAAACACAAAATGGATACCAGTATTGATACCATTTTACCTGTGTCATGATTGTTATGATTCTACAGTCCTCTCCTCAATGAAAACATTCACATATAGAGCCATCTAGTGATACATCTGTAATATTAATGTAAATGGTATTAGCTGAAGAACGCCATCCAGTGAACGTATGTAGCACCATTAAAACGCCACCTACAATGCCTAACAAACACGTTTAAAAGAGAATGTAAACACCAAGAGATGGCGCTAGAAACACCACACCGAGATTATGTAAATTGTTGCTAAGAGATGGCGTTAGTGCTATAAGAAAACTATAAAGTAAAAATATTGAGAAAATAGACAACCATCACTAATCTTAAAATAATTAACTTGTAATATTTCAATGATACCATGATGACGTCGTACACTGCTACCTTTATTTTGTGCGCGAGGGGGAAAGCTTCATTAGGTACCCAACTCCGTGGAAACGACGCCGGGGTGTGTGCGATTTTTATCAGACTTCCCGAAGTTGCTGACCTCGGGGCTGCGAAGAGGACTCCAAGAGCTCCAACTCTGCTCAACGTTGCTCTGGTCTTTACAACCAAATTTAACCTTTTTTACATTTATGTTTTTGATGGGATATCGTCTTCACATGATATTTTGCTAGTAGAGCTTATCGAATCGCGGAACTACAGGGACGTCTTTATATGGGCCTAGCATAAATATATCCCTATGCCTCTTTTGCATACTATGCTACCTTGTAAATATCAATTGTATCCCATGTATTTACTTGTATTAGGCGCTTTTTTTCATACCACTTCAGTAATCAAACAAAAAACCGGCCAAGTGCAAGTCAGACTAGCGCAGGAAGGGTTCCATACCACTATTTAAAAAATGGAAAAACACAGTAAAAATGTATTTATTGGCCGTTTCGTTACTTACTTCAGAAACTAAATATTCGCATCACCTCCACGACGGTAGCGAAACAGCGGACATTTTTACTGATATGTGAATTTGTGAAGTTAGGGTCGGTAGAGTTAGGCCGTGTAGACTCAGAAGCTTGGCACATGAGATCTGATATCTTATTCACAAGGCAAACCTTATGTGGTCGACTTGGCAACATTTTATATAAAATGTTTTTGGTGGATATTTCAAGTATCTAACTGTTGCCGTTATTATTATCGACCAAAAATTACGTTTGATGCATGGAAGCCGCCCTTAAATATTTGTTTTATTCTGTTTTTAGTATTTGTTGTTATAGCGGCAACAGAAATACATCATCTGTAAATTTTCAAATGTCACCAATATCACGGTTCATGAGATACAGCCCGGTGACAGACAAACGGCCAGACGACGGAGTAACGTTTTTATGCTTTCGGTACGAAACCCCAAAAACACCTAGATAGATACCTATAAATACAATCGCACTGTTACCATATATTTAATATTTTGTATTATTATGTATTCGGAACATTGTCCCAATCATGGCGGCATTGTTTATTATACTGTAATAATAGCAACAGGGATGTTTTTGTTTGGAATATCCACTTTTGTGTCTGTATAATGGGTTTATTCATTCCGACGGGCGCAAAGTGTCGCTTTTATCGGATGTACAATGGAAGGGAATCAAAGAAATTACGATTTTCACTGGTCGATTCTCTACTTACAGTTCTGTATCTATGTCTAAAATGGTTCGTTTTACGATATTAGTGTGCTATGTCTTCGTCTCTGGATTAAACACTATGATGAAATAACATTAAATAAAGTTTTTTTCTACTCTACACAAAGATGTAGTTATTTCAACCCTAGGTCTAGATTGAAATGTCATCTCACTACACAGTTCAAGATACGGCACGCTTAACACTGCTGATTTAAGGTTCTTGTTTTTACGGCGTTGTTACTCATATGCATTAAAAAAAAATCTCACGTATCAAGTTTTTTTTTCAATTGTTATCTAAATATCACCCAAGGATTAAGTCAATAAACATTTTTTCGACCAACTATGTAGGGGTTCGAAACGGGGTTGATATAAAAATCCGGCCATGATACGATATGCAGATCTGTGGTGAATAGGCCAAATTGGAAGGAACGAGAAGGAGTGATTTCTTCGCGCCTCCTTGCGTGCCTATTGGCACAGGGCTCAGAGCGATGGCTTATTACTACAAATTATCGAAATTCACCAGCGACAAATTCGATAAATTTTAATACTTTTATATTGTATTATATATTCCTATGTATAAAGGTAAATGTTACTCTATCTTTGTTGGAGAGTACTTAACGAACAATTTTATGAATAAATTGATATCAACTTATGTTTGAAATTAAATGTGTATGAGACAATGTGTATTATTTTAAAATTGGTCTTAAGTTTACATAGATCACTTCAACTAACTTTGTAACAGGAAATATGTTTGTTCTAAAATGAACCCTTATACTTTACTTATGAAAGTATACCTACATCATTTATAGAAATTGAAATCCTTTAACATCTTAAATCGTATTTTATCAAGCTTGCCTTCATGTTAGTCTTATATAAGTATTACTATTAATTCTTTCAGTGATCTTTATTAATTCATGAAAATACAAAGTACGTAACTTCTGCATTTTTTAACATACCTATTAATATCTTTTGATTATATCCTACAATATTTAGAAACTGAAAATATGAACTTAAAGCATCACTTTGTAATGAAACTATTTGAGAAACAAATTATAATTAAAATATAAATAAAATGAACTTATTATTGTGACTTACTATTTCAATAGGAATTTGTGTGTCTATTTTTAAATAGGTACATCTTTCATACATCATTCATCATTTCTAGGGTAATTCAATTCTGCGTTTTGGTGAAAGTGTTTGCAGCTAACTTATATGCGTCCATCTTCTAGAGTGCATCCCTTTGGAGTTGCAACACATTGGATTTCGGCTTCAGGTAGAGAGTTGGTCTCACAATTGCATGGGCGGCAGCGGCCACTTAGGTGTCAATATGTGTATTTGTGGTATCAATACTTTTAACTCCTTTACTACTTCAATCTGATGAAATAAAATATAACTATTATTCAAAATTCTAGAATTATGCCCAACGCACACGGTACAATCAGGTGAATAGGCCAAATTGGAAGAAGCGTGGGGAGTTGATTCGTTCTGACATTTGGCATTCACAGCTCATAGGGCTGTGGCTTATTATGGGGGACTATCAACGCTTGTCAGCAATGTATGAACTCGAAAAACTAATTTAAAAAAGTGAATGTAAATTAAAATTCAAATAATAGAAAAATGAAGTTAAAAACCAATTACCATACCTAAAATATTATATAATTACATCGTAAACTACAAATAAAGCCGAAATCACAGCCTCTTAGCGTCGGCGCGCCAAAAAAACACAAATAACAAACAAATTTGAACAATAAGAATCACAGCGAAAGCCGCTACTTTGGCAAAGCACTTCGCATCCAAGCCTTTAACTTCGTAGACGGGCTGTACCGAGCAGGGGTAGTCACTGGAGGGCTTCGTTACACGAAATGGCATTTTACGATTGTGCGAAGTCTAAATTTGCTACAATCCTTTGATGTACATTAATAGCAGCTTAAAATCTTCAGCGATTCAGACGTGTTTTTTAGTTGCAGGGAAACACATCAATAAATGGCAATATAAAATTAAAATCATCTACATAACAATATGCTCTTATGTGATATGTCTATTTTACTATTGTTTTTACCGCCTTGCCTTCTTGCCTTTTAGACCAATTCAATTAAGTTTCATCACGAGATAAGTAACATCAAATTATCTTCAGCTTCTAGATGTCAATATGACATGACAGGTTTTTTTTTTATAAAGTCTAAATAGCGTGGACGAATTAACAAATAACAAATTATTTTTTTATGGTTCTCAGATGCGAATCGGTCGCGGAATCAAACATTCACCCATTCACATAATACCAATACCTACGACAGAAGTCTACTATCTAAAATGTATACATATAATAAAAATGAAAGTTGTGCGTGCAAGCTACTGAATCTGTTTTGAAATACTAAATATCTTTATTGCCCATATCTTGAGGTAACATTAACTATTTCTTTCAATAGATCTTATCTATTCTATATACATTTCTATATCTAATCAGTATAATATCTTTGTTATATAAAAACAAAAATATAAAGAGTTTATTGACATGAAATAATATTATTTCCATATATTACACACATCTGTAGGAAGTATCTGAAAAGGAAGAAAATAAAGCTCAATGAGCAATATTCAACAGTAGCCCATTGAAACCAGCTGAAGCCTTTACAAAACCGCCCTCCTTTCGAATCGCTTTTCGCAGCCTCCATTAATGTTTTCCACATTTTCCATATACAATTTGGGCTGTGTCGACAGAATTTCCTATTGAAGTTTCACATTTGGGAGTTTTACTGATTCCGAAGTAAATTAACACCATTCAGGTCTGAAGAATAACTTAAATAATGTATGTAATCTGATGTAGAATTTAATATAGGTACGAAAAGCTTTTATTCGTTTCATTTCGCTAGTACCTAGGTACGTACGAATATCCTGTAGTATAATAAATGGGAAGGTTGAAATATAATTCTGTACATTAGTAAAATTAAATATAGTAGATAAATCCATATTATTCCATAAACATAAACGTAAAACATAAACGCTTTCTACTCTCATAGCCCCAGACTAGGATTTTCTCATGTGTCGTGAGTGCCATGGACACACAAAGACGAATACACAAACACCCAGACGAACAAAACAGATGTTTGTCTGGCCAGGGATCGAAACCTGGACCTACTTGGTCAGACCGGAATGGTGACCGCTCCACCACGTGGGTCGTCAAAAATATCTCGTCCATACTACCTATTTATATTTACGTTATAAAAGCGTAAGTACCTCTGTCTGTCTGCTACGTTTTCGGCGCCAACAGTTGGCCAACAATTGTAATGAAATTTTATATAAAAGACCTGTTGATGATAAAAAGTTTTGTATATCAGTGTCATTTCTATTTTTCAAAAAAAACCTTTGTGAGCGCCCAGATGGCTAACGCTGGCTATATATGTGAACTATCTCTTCTTCTTCGTTACGCTGTTGGCAGAGCGGTGGTAGTCATCATGAGGTTCTTTTAATTCTTTGAATGGCAGATGTAGCGTGCCTCACGAAATCTCGCCATTTTTCGCGATCAGCAAACATCCTGGTAATCTCACTCAATGAGCCTGAATCATGAACTACACCTACCTCAAAACAACGAAGAGTATGTCTTTGAAAAACCTACAAAGTTGGCTGTAATGACTTCTTAACATTTGCGTCTTAAAACTTACGCAGACGAAGTTGCGGCTTTTTGTTAGAATGCAATAAACATAAATATCTACATAATAAAATGCACATATTGTCTTATTTCAATTTACCAATGTCGACTCATGAAGATAGGTATATTACATTATGCTTCGGTACAATATTTTATAGAATTACAACCTAGCATGACGCTCAGAATCACATAAGTGCAAGAGGCAAGTTGTACTTCATTGCAATGACCCGCGAAGCTTTACCAACATTTTATTCCAATGTTACAAATTATTTAGACATACATTTTAGAAGGTTGAAAATTGAAGATCCCCTTGGTGGTTAGACTCTAGCTTCACCGCCGCATCTACATATTTCTGCCTAATAACAGCAGTGCATAACACTACTGTTTTTAGGCAGAAATAGGTGCGGCGTTGCTTTGTTCTAGTTCTAGTGTATTAGACATAATTATCCGATTTAGTCCTCAGGAATAGCAACCCAACCTCTGGCAAGATCTTATCTGATCAGATATTCATTGACGGCAGTGGCTCTTAGCATCAAGTGTATTGCATGCTCGTTTGCTATTACCATATTATGAAAAACTCAAGTATGCAATGTGGAGACACAATTATCCAGTCTGAAGGTGCATCATTAATGTAACACTTGTATTTTTCAGGCAGTATTGAACACGCCACGCTGTGGTTATCGAATGCCACTTGTACCTGACTCGCGAACACTTATCGACTGTGACAACTTTACCCGATCAACGTTGAATAAATATAAATTGCGTAACCGCGGCGTATAGGATTTTAAGCACCTCGCTGCAGCGCTATATTTTCGTAAAGATGAAAAGTAACTTTGTCTCTTGATTTTTTTTAATTAAGCCTTCTACCTGAGATCTGCTACAGATGCATTGCTACCCCTGAAGACTTAGTTCAAAAGTCTTAGGTACCTATGTTTCTCTTACCACACATTCAAACGAGAGTTCAACAGCAATAATGCAGTAAAAAATAGATTTTGAGGGTGGCAGAACTCATTGTGGTTTGACGGAAACACCACAGCCACACCTATTTCTGCCTAATAACAGCAGTGTTATGCGCTTTTGCGTTCTGGTCTATAGTAAGGGAGACATACTTTTCCGAGGCATTCCATCTTAGTCCTCAGGGGTAGCAACGCATCTGTTGCTAACCTTAGGTGAGACTGATCTTACGTAGGGTTGATTACAGATGTCCATGGGTGGCAGTAGCCACTTACCATCAGGTGGGCTGCATGATCGTTCGCTACTTCTATGCTATAAAAAAAGTTAACACTGCTATCATTAGGCAGAAATAGAGGTGGCAGTTGTGCCCGCAGGAGACGACTAACAAATGGTCATTCTATCTGTAAAGTTCATTTTACCTTTTGGAATTTCTGTCAATATACGTATATTCAGTGCTTATAGCACGTATTCCGACGTACAGATTTTATAGTTGTCGTGTAATGTTATGCATGTAATAATAGAAGGAACATAAATGTAGTCAATTTCAATTTTATTACTAGGAACTTAAAGATAGATTAAAGGTCAGTTGAGATGGGGGGGGGGAGTATCAGAACTTCAAATAAGTAAAATAAACATTATTTTACATACATTTTATTCTCTTAGTAAATTTTGTTCACGACTTTTAAGTATAAAAAATATATAAAGCAACCGTCTGTAAAATGTGTTGTTAAGTATAAAAATTATATGAAGTAACCATCCAACCATTCACGCCACACGTCGCTTCTGTGTGGCCCAATATAATACGTGCGTTGCAAAGTTAACTTAACGTTAAATATCCACGTTTTCAAGTGTTACGTTGTTAAGTGTATTGTTATAGAAAGAGCAAAGTATAGATCTTATTGTTATTTGATATGCATATGTCAATGTGGAAATAGATTAACTCATCTATCTTTTCTTACTGCAGTAGCAGGCCTACTGCAGTAAAGAATCCATGACTTTAAAATTATTTTTATTAAATAATATCAGCCCTAAATAGTCCACTGGTCCATAAGCGCAAGTCCTTTGCTAACAATCATCGCACCTGTAATACATGTTTTAACCGAAGTGGTTGACAAAGTTACATAGGAAGACACTACTAGTACTCACCTCCAGGATTTTGTCCTATGAAATCCACGGGGAGACAGAGTAGTGCTTTCAAAGACCCACACCACACGAGGCAAATGGTCAATAACTGATAGCGTAGGTAGTTGCCTTCCAAAACAAAATTCAGTACCATGATTCCACGTTGTTTTATAGTGCTGTCGTTTGTTTTTGTCGCTTTATTAAAGGGAAGACATCTTGTTCCTGTATCATCCGAAATTTCGTTTTAGGAATTACGTAACATTTCATTATATTTTGTCTTCACAAAGCTCCAGAATACCTTTCCAGGTACATTTGAATTGTATGAATTTGAATCACGTCCAAATGCTATAATTTGAATTTCTATTGTACTCTATAGTATTTGGCGGTAAAAAAGTACAAAAAGGCTGGCTGGTAACACAATTGGGCCATCTTTTGTTCTGCACCCGCTTCGGCGAGTGTTCTTTCAGTGGCGCCTGGAACAACTGTTTCTAGAACGATAGCCTTACAATGCGAGGGCACTATTGTCGCCGAGGTAATTGTTCCTCGCCTCATCTAGACGAGGGTTAGCTAATGGCGCCGTAATTTGGTGGCGAAAGTAAAGTTTGTTACAAAACACGCAGCTTAGTTGAGTACGCTCATCAGAACGGGTTAATATTAACAGCTCTCCGTCGAAACTGGCGATTACCGACTCCTCCACAAGCTACAGACCACTTAGCATCAGATTCTCTACTTCTGGAGTAGAAACAAAATTGGTGATATATTATATTATTCTGCATATTTAGAGGCGGAAAATTGATGATCCATAACAGGATTACTGCAACCGTCACTACTACACTTAGTAACTACTACCTACTAACTAAACGATAAATGTTCAAACAAGTACTTACACTCTCCCCTTTTCGAGAAACATCCCTCCCTTTTTAATAATTTTACATGCATCAACTATTCAATGTTCCCTCACACCCTAATTCAAGTTATTATTGCAAAATTAGTAATAAATAGCAATTATTAAAATCCTTTGAGAGTATAAAATTAACTACACGTTGATTAATGTATGAATACGCCGAATATAAACATGAACAAAAGATTCAGTAAACGAATAAATAGCGCATTGAAATCAGATCTCCACATGCGCTTCAACTAAAATATAGAATATTTTCCATAAAGCTATTCATCGGGCTAGCTAAGGAGTGAATCTTTATGAATGCCACCAAATTGTATGAGAGTAGTCCTCTTTGAAAACTTCTCATGAATAGTGTTAATTCGCTATAGCGAGTTTGCTCGGCGCTCGTCAATGGACTATTTGGAGACTTGAGAAGCGTGCAGCCTCACAAAGTCGCAATATTGTATATGGAAAACGCGGGAAATGTGAATGGGGCTCGTGGAAAGGGACACCGTGTGGGGCGATTTTGTAAAGACCTCCCGTTGCCGGTGAATCGCTAACAATTCGTGCGTCGTACGGCCGAACATTTATCATGCGTTGTATGTGCTCGAGCTGCATCTCCACGTAGTATATTTCACGGGTATTTTGTTTTCGGAACAACAGTGAAAAAAATAACGAATATAAATATTTACAATCAGAAGTAGATGTACCTATCATACTGTTATAAGTTCCACTTCCGGTTCATCGCTAGGCGACCCAATGTTCTATAATAATTTTAGGTTTAATTTTGCGCTACAAATTAATAATCAATTTATGCAAATATTAATTAAACAAATATAATAAGTATAATGATTTAAACTACTACGATTGTGTCAATAACATATTACAATAATATAATCTTGATATAATATAATAGTAAATATCAATAATATTAAATATAATTTATG
>DWTU01000609.1:0-16255 GCA_018251515.1 Cecropterus confusis
TACGTACAGTCATAGCTCCTTGTTCACGGTTTCCGTATTCGTGTTTTCAGAATTCGCAGGTTAAAATATGTGACCATTTTCTTGTATTCGCGGATAAAAATTTCTTTATCCACGGTGGTAGTCAATACAAGTAAACAGATTCCGCGTCCTCTGTTAGCGCGTCAGCTTTTTTGAGTACTTTCTATGTTCGCGACACATGGGCGGAACGTAACCCCCGCGAATAAGGAGATTCTACTGTAATTATAAATTCAATAATACCGTAATGGTGTAAGCTACAAAAAAACATAAAAATATATTTACATAAACACAACAACTAACGTAAACATTTAATGTAATTTATTGTCTAGGAAAATCTTACGTGGGGTTCAATTTAACTGATATAATGAGTGTTTAACAGACACAGTACATCCAGCGCTGATTAGAAAGTAGAAAATGTGTCGGAAGAAGCTCATGCACAATGACGTCAGCTAATGACTCATCGCCACGCATCATGAGGAACATTGCATCGTTCGCGTTAAACGAACGAGATTTCACAGAAGTAAATTAAACGGGTACGACATGTCGCTTAGTATGGGGACGACATTTATCTACTAATAAATCGTTACCGGTTACAGATCCTAACTTTGAAGAGTTATACATACTAACTTTGAAGAGTGAATGCTTGCACCTTATATACTAAATACCAGGTGGTAGAACCAATGTAGTTCGCCCGGGAAGGTACCACACCTATTTCGGGCGTGAAGCAGTTCTTGCGTTTCGCTGGGTGTGGTTGCCGGCTCATTTGTATATGAGGAGATCATCTTAGTCCTCGGGAGTAGTAACGCGTGATCGACTTCAGATAGAACCCCTGTTCTATATGACGTTGCTGCCAGTTGTCCATGGGCGGTAGTCATCACTTACGATCAGGTGAACTACATGCTCGTTTGCTACTCCAATTTGATAAATCATTTACTGACACTCATTTCAGTGTATGCAGTTAGCATTACATTCCCGGTAGTACCATATGTATGAGTGAAGAGGCCGTATCATTTTAATGCCACCATTCAATGAAAGATCGTGATGGAATTTAGGGCACAGACTGTGTTGTAGTCCTTTCACGAATACGCCTGGCATTTAGCAGTAGATTCTCAGACAAAACAATTCACGATTAAACTTGTCCTTAAATCCGACCAACCTGACTCAACGGCCCTGTAACTTGTAACAGAAAATGCCTAAAAACTGTACATAGGTACCAGAAAAAATGAAATTTTACTATAATACAATGAGTCACGCGTACGTTTGGGGATATCCAGAACGTCGCCGTCAACCGGTTTGAGTTTTGTAAAGAAATACTTTGAAAAGGGCCGAAACTAGCCCGGCTATATCCAAAACATAATCCCAGTCAACCCCTTTGAATAACGATGTCTACGAAATCTTCAAAGATGTACCATTTACATATGACAAAATTATTATCTTTGAATTTGCAACATCCACTAGTAAAGTGTGAGTTGGAAGACTTCACAGACGACTCTGCGAACATTATGGAAAGCTATCCAATATGAATATCAAAACTGATAGCAACCGCTATCTATCCAGATTATCCAGCAGTACATTCCACTCATCAAATACTTAAGATGAAAATATACAATGTTGCAGAAGAGAGGATTATAAATGAACCGATAAATTAGGCTACTTTTTGTTTTAATTCTTTCAACACCAGCCGACCTTTTCTGTTAACGAGTTCCTTATTTCGAACTCAAATCACAAACTGCAATAATTGCAAAGTAATGACAACCTTCAACGTTGTAAAAAAAACCTATAATTATTGATCGTCTACAGCGAGCAGCAGTGCGCAGCGCAACTGCAGGCTGTGCGCCGCTGGCCGGAACGTTCTCGCACTCATTCAGAGGTATTAAAACGTTTTTGTTTGGTTTATACTCAAATTCACTATTGGGCAAACGCATCAAAGCGTAACTATGGTGAATAATATACTTTTGCACATTTTTTTATTATATTTTTTTTATAAAATAGAAGTAGCGAGGGATCACGCAGTCCATCTGATGGTAAATGGTCACTGCCGCCCATGGACATTTGCAAGCAACTTCATATAGAACAGGGGTTCCCTGAAGTCGCTCATAAATTCGTTGTTACTCCCGAGGACTAAGATTTTCGCCTCACACAAAAATGAGCCGACAACCGCACCTTTCCATCGATACAAAAGAATTTCATCACGCTACAACAAATTGTGGCGGTGGTACCTCCCCGATCGAATGATATTTGTTATACCTTGATTTTGCCTAATCTCACACGGTTGCTCAATGTCGGATGGCACGTGGCACGTTACTTCGACGCTAGCATTGGTCGCACCGCTCACCTCCATAATTGCTGCCATTAAGATGAGTCACGCTCAACGACGCGCCCATCGCCCCGCCTGCTTTATCAATTGCGATCGCTGATTCCTACATCGCTCCGTATCTTGTAAGCAATACTTTCTGAATCTATTACAGTAAAAGCCCCTTATTCGCGGGGGTTACATTCCGCTCTATGCCTCATAGTCAAAAAAGTTGACACGCTATCAAAAGCTGCGGATTGTGTACCGACAACTACAAATATAAGAAAATGATCACAATTTTTTACCCGCGAATACTGAATAGACGTATGCGGAAACCTTGAATTAGGAGCTGTGGCTGTATATATTTGACTTCGAGTTAGACCAGCTCGATTTAATCAGTGTTTGTTGATGTTTGCCTGCTGTTCTCCAATGTAAACCTAGGGCGACAGGCAGTAACGGGTCGAAGTGCCGATTCGTTGTAGAGAAAGCGTCGGTCGTTGTCTTTTCCGCGCGAGGGCTTCCAGTAAATGGCGGAGAAGTCATGCCCGGCGCGAGTGACGTCACCGAAGGTAATTAACAAGCATGAGCACGCAGCACGCGCGTCCAGCTCAGCGTTCGCGAAGCCTGCAGGAAATCGTCGCTTACATCATCATCCGTAAGTATCAAGTCGATAACTATTGTCTAGGAGCGAACTTCCACTGTGCCGGGACAATAAAATTATGCAAATGTCCACGTATGCGAAGAGGAAAAGTAGTAAATTGTTTTTATTTACATAATATAATTGTAAATTTTGCAGTAGCAATAGAGTATTAAATTCTGGACAATTTGGATATCAGTATCAGATCTTTTAATCGAAGTTATATAATGTACAAATATTAAAAAAAGAAATATGTATTCATGTATATAATCCAACCTAAAAACAGCGTGAATATAAAGCGATAACGACACATATTTAGTAAGGGCGAGTACTTTTGCAGCATAATAAGTAGGGTAGAAGCTACTGGTTGATGTCATCATAACGTGTTTGTACATACTACGCCATATAAGCAATGTAATTTAACTCTAGCGAACAAAACGCTAAAGTAACAATTAATTAAATGAGAAATGCAGCGTAGCAATTCGCATTCCAATAGTAATGATAGTGAGCGCTTGACTAATCTAGATAGATAATCCCAGTATCATCTTTCCTTTTGAAAACCTGATCCAAAATGCTTGTTAACAACTGATATTATTCCTTTCAATTAATGTTAGTGACCATTTACGCAAATGTAGACGATATTTGGGTACATGCATGATTTTAGAGACGTAGTGGTTGTAAGCCTCTATAAATAACAAACTAGTGCACACCTGCGGAGCATCAATCTGCTTGGGGATCAAATCGAATTAGTCAATGACAGCGTCAATCGCATCCTAAGGACAAATCTGTTCAAGGCAATGTTCGCGCTAAATCAGTAGTACTCTGGATTTCATCACGGAAGTAACGGTAGTCATCAATCTATACACTTTTGAAGTGCGCCCCACGAACTGTCGAGGACCAATGGCCGTCATTACTCTTCTCAACGACTCTCCTTTCTTGCTCCGTCATTGAAAAACACAGAAAAACTCATTTGAGATAAAAAAAAATAACTAAAATAGAAGCATTGAAGAACGTAATGAAAGAGGAACATATCGAGGGAGAATAATGTAATGCAAATAAGACATATTTATAAATAGTCCCTGACGAAGTACGGACGGATTTTAAGCGAAATATGGCGGAGGGCGGAGAAGGCGTGAGGAACAAAACAAATTATCGTGTGACATACGACGGTGCACTAATTTAAGTCCCCCGTCCGATGTCAGAGGGCCACCGTAAATCAAGCCGCTCCCGTGCACGAAATGTAAAATAATTATTATGAGTAAACACGCCCAACATGCAACGACACCTCGAATGATGTTATTTCCACAGAGACATGAATATTAATATTCATAATGTTATGTGGTTACCATGCAAGATCTAAAGTTACAATTTCAACCTAAATCCAATTTCTGTATGTTCATTGCGTTAATTAAAAGCAACACCTACATTTTCAGCGTTTCGCAAAGAAAAAACTGTTTTTATACTTAAAATACGTGGAAAAGAAAGTTCGGAATTAAATTACATTTTTGATAAAAGTTATAATAAAGTGAAATTTCAAATAACACCGATTTTTACGAATGATGTTCCCATTCATAATTTTCATGTAGACATCGTCAACATCATTACTTTGGCGGTGGATGATTTAGATGCAAGTACAGCGTGGTTGAATGAAGAGGCGTGTCGAAGGGCCGTTAGCGTCAGTGCACCGTAAGGGCGTGGAACTATTTTTACCAGCGCCGATACCGTTGTTCCCATTCGGTCAAAGCTTTCAAGCTTAAAACAATTTACACCTGTGTTACATCGTCACGTTTCACGTTTATTATAGTAAATCTACTTGCACCGGGTACATTACAAAGCCTTTTTATATCGTACTGACACAGCAACGAAATTAAGAATCATCGTTACACAAAGATGCCTCTTGATCAACAAGCAATTATCTGTTTAATTTATCAGTCGACGTAGATAAATACGAGCGGTTATAAAAATATTACACGGGCAACACATTTCAAGGACAGCATGTTCAAGAAATATTTGATGCTTTATTTACTTTGTTAATTTAATCTTAAATCATCGAACCTAATTTTCCTTTAAAACAAATAAAAAATACGCTACAGCATAATGTGAAAAAGGAATAAGTGAGTTAAGAAACAGACAACAAGACTAACAAGACGTTTTCAGCTTTTAAAATTACAAAATCGACTGCATAAATCGTTCCCAATTTAGCGAGTCCTTCTTTGGTAAACAATGAACACGGTACATTGGATACATGAACTGTTTAAGAGGAAACTAATATACATGCAAAAAAATACAAAAGAAGTTTAGTAGCGCTTACGCATAACTTATCTGCTATTGTTGATTTATTTACAATCTAACTCGATCACAGACGATTAGTCACACGCGTAGGAAACGCCTGACAACGTTCTAGACGAACAAAAAATATTGAGATACTAAATGTTACACCCAACGAGGACATGAAAATCAGGAATGGCAGTAAAGTAACAATATAAAATTTAGTTTTGCCATAAAAATGTAAATACGTGGGCATTAAAAACTATTTTTTATATGGATTTATTACATATGTTTTAGATCAAATGAGAACATGAGATGTACCGAAAATCCATAAATAATTAGGTAAACTTTTTACCTACATAATTAAATAATTAACAAGTGTGTATTGTAATACATTCAACGACAGTATACAAAATAAAAAATATAATCTAATAAATACAAAAACTGTTAATTCAGTTTGCCGCAACGGTCAGTTTTTTTCCCTCGTATTTCTATCCACATACATCGTGTTAAGTAACTGGTTCCAACAAATAATTTTCTTTTTCCCTTAATATATTTTTTAGTTTCAATGTTTCAAGGGTGCAGCCGGCATTGTACAACAGTATAGAGCTTGCTTAGCTGAAAATTAAAAGCTTTTTGATTTAACTTTCCGCGCATTGGAGCAGCAATTAAAATTCTGTAGTCCACTTCATCCCGCTAATGAGGAGAGCTTAGACTCCCTTTGATTCCGCGGTGCTTGCCGTTGGCAAAGTAGTAAACCAATTAATGTAAAACTACACTGCTTTTTACAAAGTTGCTTTCCACTTTCAAGAAAATGGTCGGTAGAGAACATTTTGTATTTTTGTTTATCGATGACTCGATATGACAAGGGGAATTGTAAGACATCTTTGAATTTACATAACAGGGAACATATTAAGAAGCACCTGTGATGTGTTTTATGAAACATGACAAACAGTTAGAGGATTTACAGGGTACTATAAATTTTATTCAAAAGTAAACCTTTACCAATATACATATGCCGCAACAAATAATCGTATATATAATGCTAAATATTTATTTGCTTCTTATTTAATGTACGCTGATATCACTTAAAAGTATTATGTTTTTTACTTATAAGAGGAAGGTGTGACTTTAATGTGTACGCGTGCGTGATTACACGCGATATAAAAAAGAATACTAATCACTTTTGTAATGTTTAGTCATCGTCAAAATATCAGGCTGAGAGTGATGTGCGCCAACGCTCTACTTCACCACACTCTCCTGCTAACGGAACGCAGTAAAACCTCTAGTCATGACTAACACTTCGTTCGATTGTTATTTTATTAGCTTAGGAAACCTCTCGAATAGTAATTGCCATCACAATTTTATTTAACTTTTTTGATGATAGGTCAGAAATGAGATGTATTATGTGAAGACAGGTGCAGGTGATTATATACGTATGAAAAGCATTAAAATAAAATTTGTAATCGGAACGGCGTATGTAAGACTCATTTCCTTAGGCTAGCTTTAGTTTTTTATCGGACCGAAGTATTGAGCAAAATCACAAGGTAAATGCTATCAGCATGAACTAAAAAACTAAATTGAGATGACTCTGTCTCAAGTCAGTCAGAATTAGTCATACACGTTATGTACAGTTCGCGTGCACGGAATTATCAACTCAACCTTAAAAAGAAGATACTAAGCTACCGAATCGCTTTGACAAAGTATTTCAATGCATACTTAGATTAATTTACAACATTGTTCACCTCGAAAGAGAAAGGGGTGGTCTGCATTAAAGCTCAAGATGAGTGGGGACAGAATTAAAGTTATTTTATTTAGCCCTGACTTAATAGAGATCTATTCAACGTTTCCGCATTCAATTATGTTTTTTGTTGCCACTCAACATTTTTCAGAGCTATGAATATTTCATAAAAGATTTTTCTCACACAATTTCAGACGAAATACTGCAGTGAGACAATAGCTACGAACTTTTTGAATATTTAAATGTATTAAAATATTGCAACATTTCGGATTGTTTTTGATACAAAAACCATACATACTTGGTACGTTAAACTACCGTAGTCGATATAATCAGTACTAAGTCAAATGAAAGCATAAAATAATAACATAAGGAGTTGTATATGGTAATGTTTAAGAGGGATCTGGGGCGTCCGTGTTTTTGCGTGACGGTGGAAAGCCACCACCGCACGTGATCGGCGCCCGCGCACCCGACCGCCGTCCATTTACTACTATTGGAGAAATTCAGATAAAACGCGATAATCGTAACGTTATTAACGGTGCGCGCAATCAATTTAAACGATAACTTTAGAGAATGTTTTCACTAAGCGTACCGTTCATAAATTGTAACACGTTCGTTGAAGCAGTGAAAGCAATAACAATAAAAACAAACGTCTATTGTAAGTGGTGCAACGTTATAAGATCTTCATGATCCCGGAGGTTGAGTTTATCTGATAAGCTAATCTTCAGGTTAAAGATCCCATCAGGTAACGAGATAAAGTCCGAACTGCACGTTTCTTCTCATTATAGAGCTTAAGATGACAAATCGCGCAGGCACGTGTAAAAACCAATTTTAAGGTTTTTATTTTAATTTTAAATACGATATTGAATTAAATTTAGTCTTAGTAATTATATTCACATTTATTTTATTCTTACAAAAATTTAATGTAATTGTAATGTATCTAATATATAATCTAATTAATTTAGTAAATTAGAAATTGAGATTTGCATGCTTTACGGGTAAAAATAAGAGGAGATGTAAAACTTATCATCATTTTTGTACTTACTTTCCAAGAATAAAAGATATTTGATTTCATATTTGAAGGTAATTTATGAGCTTCAGTAACAAACATGAATTACCTTAAGTCGATAATATAAATACATGTGACCGAAAGAAACCAAAGACCTTTGCACTTTTTGTAGCCCTCCAACTCCCACGAGGAATACTAAAATTCACGAAGGGCAAGGAAAGCACAGGGGTCGCAATCTCACATAACGCGTGCGCCGACTTGTATTCAGTGTCACTCGCTACATAGCTAGTATTATGTATTAAATAAACGTAAAAGAAATATCTATCTAAAGAATCCATACTTTAAACAAGAGAGTAATAAAAAGGAGTTGGTTCTGATATGCAGATGTAACAGATCATACTCACTGAAGCCTCTGTACATCTATAGTTACTTAAAAATCAGAGACCTGAAATATTAAAAAACCGATATGCCTCAGGATAAAGTTAAAAAAACCTCATCCATAAACGAACTTTGTACTCATGTATAGCGACTACTACTGCTATACGGTAATTTACAGTAGCAGTGTGACTGCAGCACATAAAAGTCATTCAACCATATAAGTAGACTAACATTAATTCATCTTTCATAGGTAAGTAAACGAAGTTTCTGTTCAGCTTTGACGTAAAGCATAATATAGTAGATATCAGTATATGAAATGAGTTGCCCCAGGTCGGGCGAAGGTGGGCAGGCTATACAATATAATATCTTATTCATGGTAGTTCTGCAAGGCAGGCAGCCATCGAGCGCCGCGCGCTCGAGGGTTGAGGGGGTCAACGTCCCCACGGACGTGACGTCATCCGCCCTACAGCTGGCAATGACGTCACCCCGTCGCCACACCACAACGAAATTTACCCTAAATTTAACCATAAGACGAAATTTAACCATAAAACTTAAGAACCAATCTCAAACCGACAACTCCAATGTGGTTACCATATGTCCTCGTATTTGATATTACAATACGATATCATGTGGTTAATAATTTCATGCAAATTAAACTAGACCAATCAATGTGAATTTAACTGTTGCAACACAACTAAAATCGATTTTTCCGATGGTTTCTACTGATGTTATAACACGAGATTCTAAAACGCAAACCAAACGATATGAATCTGTTAGTATCATAGTTGGGAAAATATAAAATATACCTTGTGATCAACACTCTTGAACTGTATGAAATGCTCATATTTTTCTCATCATAAATTAAAAGCTTAGTCATTCTTATTACCCAAATGTCAGGCGAAAACAATACCAACAGTCAGAACAAATGATTAATTGACCGGAGCCAAGTGAAGACGCATTAAAAGAACAGCAACAGTCGAGTCAAACTAAGTACCGTAGCGGTGGCTAGCGGGATTACCGTGATTTCTCATCGTAAATCCGACAGCCGCTCGTTGGCCGCGACCCGTCAGTCACCGAATTGTATTCTTTAATATCTTCAGAATATTTTTCGCGCAACTGTATCTAATGACGATATGAACGGTAACAATCTGAGAATCTAGCTCGCGAGCGTTACTGTGAACAGGCATATGCCAGATTAGAACGAGGAGATAGTATAAACAATGACGGCAACTTAAATGCAAATGGGACACTAAGAACAATATCCAAGTGTTTCAGACACGTATGGGCTATAAAAGGAAAATAACTCGTAAACTGTGTACAAAGATTCGCTGTAAAGACGCTAATAAATTTAGCTCAGAGTATGTTTGATTCATCGGTGACTAAGATTTTTTGGTAGGAGCGCTGAAACGTTGCCTACTCAGAAGAGTCGACGAGTCATTGGTACAATATGGTCTCAGACGATGTTTACAGGCGCCCATATGTCATATGTCATCAACAAATGTTAATTGAAATGTGGTATTTTTAGCACAAACAATAAAGAATACGAATTGAACGTGAAAATATGAAACTACATTAGCATAACAAAAATATACTGATCAAAATGTACGTTACAAGATTATCATGGATTTATACATGGATATGAATATTTTTAGGTATTTTTTTTTGATTATCAAAATACATTTGAATAAGATTGAGCGACAAAACATAGTAACAACATAATAGTGCAACGTGTCGACATAGATTTGCGGGCAGATTTCGGCGACGCCGACATCAACCGGCCATCACTCAGGTGATCGCTTTGTTTTGCGACATTTCAATGGGACATACATCTGTCTTGTCCGTCGTCTGGTGTGCACAATGGAGGCCATCGCAACAACCTGTGCAACCACCGCTATTGAGCCCGGCGATCTATCAGAGATAGAATTCATTAGTCTGCTAGTTAACTGTACCTATAATTACAAAAGAGATAATCTCGAAACTGTTGATTGTGCTGAATATGAGATATTAGAAAGAGCTACGACATGATCATAATTTGAAACGAGTTTTCTTTACAGATTCAATTACGCTTTATAATAATAGATAAAGATTTATAGCACAGTAAAAACTATATTTACTGCCACAATTACGTTAATCGGAGAAAAAGATCAAGTGTTAATAATTAGCTTATTTATAAATAAGATAATAATTAATAAAGCCTATAAAGACTGTAAGAAAATGAACCTAATACATAATATTACGCGATTAATCAAGTTCTCGATACTTAATGCTCAAATGAAGATCCAAGATGAAATGAAAATATGTGCAACATTTGTTACATGATAATTATTTTTGTAACGGTACACCCTTCCGCTATTTAAGCAAAGCAAGCAAAGAGTGAGTACATTTCTTATGTTTAATCTTACTTTATAATTAGAAACTTTTACTGTGGCTAGCTCGCTTTCATATCGCAACCGGAGCCATAATTTCCTACAAATGGACCATTCTGTTTACGACGTAATTACTATCATGAGAATGGGTATCCTGCAGCACGGTCGATTGTTAAGACATTTGGAAAGTTTTTGCTCTCGATCATGATAATCCGTTTTATGAGCCGAGAGGAAATCGCCGCGAAGTCGGCAAGTATATCGAGCGCAATTCATCACGGACTAGAATAGAATAAGTGCAAAATAACGTTTAAGGCGGTCGTGCAATAATCCCATTTCCACGGTGCAGGTTCGTAGACCCCCGTCGCCGGCCGGCGCTCGGCGCTCGGCGCGCGGCGCTCGCGTGATCGCGCCGCATCGCTCGCCGACCATCGTTTTAATTAGTCTAATTGAAAGAAGAACCACTCATCGTGCCCGCCACTCTACTTTTAGGTGGGATCTCTCTTTTATACTACGGATTTACGTAGATTATCTTCATAAGTTATGAAATAAAACGCTTTGTGCAATATTCATCTAAAGGAATATAACTTAGCCAGGTCGTCCAAGTGCTATGTGTAATTAAGTTTCATATAATTCTTGGTTCCTAACATTATGTACAATTTTTTTTTGTTAAGGTACATTCTACTTACATAATTAAATCATAGGTACTAAAACATTACAATTTATGAAACTGTCGTGGTGCATTTTTGAACATTATTATTTGAATAGTTACCCACCCAATTATCACAGTTGGTTTTATAAAACATCATTATATAAACACCGATCACTTCTTTGTTTTCAGAAATACACCACTAACAGAGGTTATATGAAAAGCCGGCCGGCGAGTGACAGATCGGGCGGCGACGCGCGGTTCGTCTTGTTTCGGCGCCGTCGACGTTTGGGGGCACAGGTTGTATGGAACTCACATGTGTGTGCAACGCAAGGAGCGATCGCCGCTGGTGCAGGGCGGGCGGCGGAGGCTATCACTGCACTGAGCGCGGAGGGCGCGGAGGACGCGGTATGCGGGTCGCGGTGGCCGTTCGCGCGGCCGGTGTCTCGAGGACTGGCGCGCGGTGGCGGTGCAGCGCCCGAAGCCCGAGCGCACCCCGCGCGCCGCCCCTCCGACGCTCGCGCAAAGCGCCCTCCAGATGGTGCCGCTCGCAGAAACCTCCAGAATTCGAGATGCCGCGAGCAAACTCGCTTACAAGCAAAACCACACAAATACAACTATTTAACGAGCCTACGTATTTATTTGCAACAGTTATGATAATTTATGTATTTATTTGTGCAAATAAGTTTTTCTTGCAATTCTTTACTTTTGTAACAAGCATTTAATGAATTCTCCAGATTCTGATATCGTTCGTAACAGATACTTAATGCGGCCTGATTATTACCTAGTATCTAATCATTGCGCTCCAATCGTACTTTTCTACCAAAATAGTTTAAAATGAAGATACTCTATTGTATCGTTAAAAGGCTAGCTTGTTTAAAGAAAACAGAATGAAATTCCGGTAGCACATCTCAAGATAGAGAAGCGTATATAGATGCTCGGAATCGCATAGAGGAGCATGGAGGAACGTGGAGGAGCGAGCCGCGCCGAGGAGGCGACGACCCCGCACGGCCACGCTCTGCCGCGCCGCGCGGCTCGCCGAAACTTCGCACTTCACTTTTCCACCACAAGGAAGCCAAAACACGCCACCCGTGAAATTACCGAGAAACTGACGCAACAGACGTCTGCAGCTTTGCTATGTGATTACGAGAAAAAAATCTAAACAAACTGCAGTTTAGAAATAGGATCCGGTTATATATCGTTTTGTAGTCGGCACTAGAAAAAGAAAGAATTTTAATATCAAAAATAAAGTCAATTTAAGACGAGTGTCTATAAAAACGTTAGAAAGTTAAACAGTATGACAGTTGATTGATATTCTATAAAATTTATAATGTATGTACATATACCTAATATGAATTTATTTCTAAAACATCGAGCACTAGATGTGAGTAATTAACTCATAACTGTAAATACGCTTTAAGTCATCAACATAAAAAACGCTTACTCTCAACAAAAGCATTGCTTTCGCCGAGATAAAGATACTAATGTAAATCACGAACACGCTCGTTTTGCGTCTATTTTTATGGAAGAAAAGCAAGTGAAACAATGTCGCACTTTAAAATATAAGATCTCAATGAATATAGGAGGCTCCTAGACGAGTGTTATTATGTGCGATACAAAGTACTTGCGGATTAACCATTCTGGCAAACAATAGAGACATTACGAGTTGGCCGGATAAGGTAAAGTTTGGTCCATGTTGTGCTGAATTCCAATGAACGTCGCTCGTGGCTCGTGGCTCTCACCTCGCCACTGGGCTTCGTAAGTCTAGATCCGACTATTATAATGGTCATGTGAGTAACCATCGCAAAAATCAATCGATGATGCAAGGATATGCATATCAGCGATAATCTAAATGTTGTTTCGTAATACTTACGAGTGAAAGCTGAAACATCTGGACGCGCGTTTCGAACATCTGATATCAAAAAATCTATAATATTACATTCAATTACATTTAGTTGAAAATTTGTTAACAGCTATCTTACAAAAGTCCATTAAAAATTAATTAGGCTATCAATTTTATTAATAAAAATAAGACCGAAGACTAATGTATACTGCAAATGATTTATTTTATGGTAAGGTTTTATTGTGTAACGTTACATAATTACAATAATACATAGTTAAACGTGATTGGGTACAGTTAGTCAACGGATGTCACGAAGTCTTTCATTTCACAGCAATACCCCTGTCGCCAATTATGGATCATTAGTCATTCGTGTGATATTTATTAATAAACTAACTTTCCGACCGCGGCACCGCCCGTGTCTTAACATACACAGTTAGAATACATTTATTACTTGACTGCGTCAGAAGAAGGGTAAACTTTTCGAGCGTATGTATGTTTGTATGTATGTCAATTTCTTCAGCACGGGCTACAGCCCAAACGGCATGACGGATTGTGACGTATGAAATATCATTAGAATAGTCTCAGCAGACACAAGCATAAGCAAAATAATCGTTTTAAGCAGTCGGGTTTTTCTTTCAATATTTTAAACAATATTACTAGTTTCAAATTATCTATGAAATTGAATTAAATGTGCTGATTTTAAACTTAAACAATAATTGGATACTACTTTCATCTAAATTGTCAAGTTTTAAATACATCATACCATTTGCAAACATGCAGACAGATATTCTTAATAATTTTATGCATTCTATAACTTGTCATTTACCCTAAGAATTGATTTGCAAATATTATGCTTGAACAAAATAGTCGCATGCGCACGAGCTGATTGCCACGGACGTCAATCCTATATTATAAGGCTCGATTACTTCCGGTTATGAATACCGTTTTTGGAAATCACGAGTGCAATGATCTAATATAATGTAAACAGAATATTCTGAGAAAAGTTACCAGTTTCGTATCTGACTCGTGATCTCGCGAGAAAGTAAACCAACATTTTCAGAAACATTTGTGTAACAGAAACATTAAAAAGAAACGCATTCAGAATTGTTCTCTAAAGCGGATTGCCAGATTTTTTAACGCGCGTAATGTTTTTTTAACAATTTAGATGCCGCTTATGAAAATTGCGCGGTCGATGAACTCGCGTTCACAAAATAGTTTATTACAGTAGTGCGTTGCGCATACACGAATTCAGCGTCTTATCTAACTGCATGCCGGGAATCTACAGTAATATAGATATCGTAACCTCACGTTAACAAATCAATAGTATTGTATGTAAAGTGAAGAGTATTTTTTTCATAATATAAACTAACTTTGGTTAAACCAATAACCAAACTCTTCTTCTTTATGTAATTTTAGTAGCAAAGAGCCATGTAATCCATCTAAAATGTTATCTGGTTACTGCCTACGCCCATGGATATTGATAAAAAATGCATTGCTATCTATGAAGATTAAGTTACAACGCCTCATATACCTATAGTATAAGTCTTTGTATACATTATACTCTCATTTCATTTCAAAGCAACCAAAACAGCGCCACACTGTTTCTATAACAGAAATAGGTACGGCGACAATGGACTCAAACCACGAATAATTATGACACCTTTGAAGCTGAAATTCCATCAGTCCGTAAAACGCGAAGCATTATACGGAAAATCTTGCAATTTGGATGGAATTGTCAGATAATCTGGAGCTCGATGAGAGCGGAACAATGGCGTTACGCAAACAGAGCGACCGACCGTCCAAACAGCGCTGCGCAAACACCGCCGTCTCGACATTCGCAATGCTATATTCGGGCAAATTTATTCTGTATTTTTTGGACTCAATTGTTAATGAAGGCTAGTACTCGACCAAGTCAGAAATGCCCTCATTCTTATTTCTTCTGCAAAATATTTTGACCGCTCAGTTGCAGTGGGTTTTAATAAACGTTCTGATTAAAGTCAATGCAACAGAGTTCCTTGATCATTAGATAAGCTCAAAACTTGAACAATAAATATAAATAATGAAAATAATAACAGGGTATTGGTTAAAATTCTGCCATTTACAATATTCGATTTATTGAATTTCCAAATAAAAATGTATAACACTCGTCAATAATCTGCCTCCAAACAAAATAATTATCTACAAGTTAAAAAAAATAGAGCGTGGGGTTTTAGAAGATTATAGTCATTATAATATGTCTCAAAAATAACCCACGCTTTTTTTACGACGAAAATATTATTTTCTTAAGTTCAGTTAGTTCGATATTTCAGTTTCAGTTTCAAGAAATACTATAAAACCACTCTTTTGTAACGTACACAAAAGAGTGATTGTTAGTATTTCTTTATTTTATATTATTATCTACTTTTTAGTTTAGCTATCAAACCAGAAAGTTAAATACTAAATTTTATTCCGCTTGCATCAAAATTTACGGACTACCAAAAGGATTTTGAACCCTTATTTCACCCCCTTATAGATTAAGTTACAACAATCATTGGATTAAGTTACAATAATCATTCAATTAAATCTTCCATTATATGAAACCAAAAAGACAAACACTAAGTTCCATTTTGCTTCCATTAACATTTGCGGACAAACCTTCCATTGCAAACAAACTTTTAGCAACCCCTCCAACTTTTTGCAACACCTTTTTAACCATCTTAAGGGTTGCAAGTCAACACGGTGAAAAATATATTCCATTATATCAAACCACAAACCCAAATACTAAGATACAATAAGCTTGCAACGAAATTGGCTCCTAAAAAAATTTCCTATTTCCTATTTCTACATCTTAGGGGCCGATTTTCCAAAATTGGTGAAAAAGATATTCCATTATATCAAATCATCACGCTAAATACTAAGTATCATTGAGCTTGCATTAAAATTGGGGGACTTTCCTACAAACATTCATCCCCTTCTTAACCCGTGCGATATATAAAAAGATATATACATAGAATGTTGTATTGTCATCGGTCCTTGATAAGCGTGCCGAGTTTCAGCTCAATCCGACGTTTCAAAGTGGG
>DWTU01000610.1:0-16250 GCA_018251515.1 Cecropterus confusis
ATATTTGTATAACAACTGTTTTTACGATTTATTATACAATGTTTTATAATATAAAGTAATATATATATATATATATGTATATATGTAAGAGTACTTAAACGAACGGATAAAATGAAAGTGACAAACATAAATTGCGAATTGAACAGAATCCCATCTTTCTTCGAGTTCTACATAAAAGTTGCTCAACGGGTTGCTCAGGGTTATTATTAAGTTTAAAATATTTTCCATTTTGTTATTACTAAAAAGGTTTAAAATAAGAACTAAACGGGCGCGTGTCTTTCTGTTTTGATCTTTCCACTTGAAATGAGTAATTGATTCGACTCTTGTTCCATCGCCAAGTGTTTGGTTCGAATTGAAAAAAGTATTATAAAAATAAACCTTGTTCAAATTCAACTTCATATATCCATCATTTCGGAAGCGTTACACATTCACATATAAATAGATATTATTGTTCTGAGAAAGTGAGAATGGAGATCAACAGGTCAAACACCTTGCTGTTAAGACAGACAAGAGACAGATATTAATGACACCCACTTGGCTCATTCGGATTTATTTAGCTATTCTTACACAATGGAAATCGCAATTTTTTATACCGGCCTCGTCATCGCGTTATCCAGTTGTATATGTATATGGGTCTCGTATATGTGGTTTTCACACTTCCTTATTTGGTTTGACAAAAGCTTGGTACGATTCACATTATATTGAGTTGTAGCAAAAGCCAAATGCGATATGACATGCGATTGACACTTCATTCATTACTGCCTTTGAAGTAGAGCTCATTTCATGCATTTTTGGACTGTATTATCTATAGTTCTTCGGGAATGTCTAAGTTTACTCATTGAAGTTTTATATTATAAATATCACTAGAGTAAATTCGATTGCTAGGTCTTTGACGTGGTGGACCTAGGACTTAATTTAGTAGTAATTTAGTGTAGTAATTTTAATGTAGTAATTTAGTAATTTACAAATTTTTAAAAGCTTTAACACTATTTGCGGTGTTTGGATAACGAAAAAAAAAAGATATAAAGTCGCATATGCCTTGACTTCGATTGAATCTATCCAGACGCTGGTTATATGTTTCTAACCGCCATTTGAAGCTCGCGTATTGACGTAAGCAAACAATGAGCAATGTACGTGTATTTTCGGCTTCTCACCGCCGCCGCCACAGGAGGCACATTATGACAAATTGACAGTAGAGATTGAAATACAGCTACATTTCCCCACATAAACTGTACAAATATTTGACGAATGAAGACATGGAAAAGTCATTTTCATGTACTTCCGTATACACGCGTAATCCGTACAAAATAAACGGTAGCTACGTCACTGGTCGTAAATTGTATTTTTGCATCGGACCGTGTTAAGGCCGCGGTTACAGAAATCTATTAGCAGAGATTGGAACGTGCGACGTTTGTAGACGTTTGTACTACGAACGCATTGCTTTTGACACGGAGCTGAATGTTGTTGAGATATAATTATCTTGTATAATGAATTAATGGACGACAAGATTAATTGTAATAAATTTATATTCACGGTTAATGCGGATTTTTACTCGCTTAAAGCATACATTTAAACCGTGTCCAGTGTGAAGCGTGACAAATTGGCTTCAATCCAGATGTTACACAGCATTATAAACGACTCATAAATTAGGGCGAGCGGTACAATGCTCCACAAGTCCGTCAGCGCGTGCTGTATTGTATTTTTATGTGCACATTGCCTTAATGCAGTTAGGTGTCGGTCCAATCTCCCTTATTTACGACTGATTTACATATAAAACAACCACATTAGTTCTCGAGAACATAACATCTGCGACTTGAAATGGAAAACCTGTTCTATGTGTGGATCATTACAGGAGATCGTGGGTGGAAGTAGCCAATTCCCATGGAGTGGTATTTAAGCGTTTTTCATTTTTGCCATAACAATATTAGTAAAGCTAGTGTTTGTTTGAAAACCTATTAGTTTTACAAATAACATTCTTTGTAAATAATGCAGACTTGATGAAGAATCGTAAAAAATGAGCTGATCAAGGAACGTGAGCTGCGTATGAATCCCCTGCCTACAAACTGTTTGGTGTTGAAAGAAATACTTAGTACAAATACTTAGTCATAGATAAATGCTTGTATTTTCATATAACCATTCAATGTAATATACAGAATGATGTAATGGATTTCATTTATGTAAACTGTAATTTTATTAGTAATTGCTGTAAGCACCTCACATTTGTAGCAAACGACGATGGAAATACTGTAAGCGGTCACTGCCACACAGCTTTATATCTACTAGAGTTTTTATCTGAAACCAGTCATCATCTACAATCTTCCATCGAAACGCAAAAAGTGCTTCAAATTAAAATGAGTTTAAAGGCAAAAAAGCTGATTAGCTGCATTATATCCTTCATTATACAGATTAAAAGTATTTAGTATTTATATTATGTACTTCCCTTAATAGTCTAGTTTACTTGTTGAAAATGGTGAAAATAGAGATGATGGTCGGAAAAATACGTGCGTTGCATTCGATCCGAATTCGATCGAATGATATCTAGAAAATTATGATGAAACCGTTTTTATTACATAGTAAAATACAAAAGTAATTAACAAATAAAAAATGTTTTAAGGTTTGTGCATTTTATTAAAAAAAACAAGGAATTTTAAAAAAGATACTTAAAATGGAGGAAAGTGCCAATAGATAGTCCAACCTCCCGAAACGCTATATCTATTTTTAGTATTTACGAGTACTTCACAAAATATTACACACAATAATTTTTAATTTAAAAATTAAAAAAAAATATATGATGTATTCTGAATACTGTAAAGATTGATGCTTGTTGTGAATTATAATAAAGTTAATTATTTAAAAGCTAAGTAATTGTTAATTTATGATATTTTATTTGACTCGTGTCTTCATTAAATAACACCATTTTGTTACACCATTTTCAACTCGTGAATTAGACTATAAAATTTAAGCGTTTCTATGACTATGATTAAAACAATACGTTTTAAATACATAAACTCGTCGACTGCAATTGTTTACGTTTACATTTTTGTTTGTTGTTCGATTTAGAAAGGGATTTTGTTTAAACAAATCCTTAGCAATGACATGAGAACTTACTCATACGTGACTCATGATTCCGTCTTGCATTCTGGTGAGAACGATTCATATGGAAATAATCTACAGTGATTCATACCTCAAAAGATTTTCAATTTTGTTAGTCTTTTATTGTTGCTTTCAACTTACTATGTTCCTGCCGACCACCCAGGCGTGTGCAGATATGTCTTTTGTTGGAAATTTAAGATTATGCGAGAAATGTAGGTTGCAATAACTCGCATTTGCATAAATATAATGATTTATTTATATATTCTTTTTTGTATGTGCAAGGAATTCCTGACGATATTTACAGCGTAAACATAATCCGCTTAAATAGTACTATTTTCAAGTATGCAATTTTTTGACCAAGTTTCTAGGTTGTATTCTTTTTTATTTTGAACCTCCAAAGGTGATCGTTTGTATGTTATTCTGGGATACTTCTGTGGTTTTGTGAAGTAAGTTCTACGCAAACAGGGCAAATGAACTCAAAAATGAACTTTTACGTCTAATCTTGATAGTTTGCAGTTTTGTATTTGGTTTAATTTATGCATACTTGCTAATAGAGCAACTATTTAACCTAAATTTTGTTTCCTGTGTTCATGTTATAAGTATTTCCTTACTTGTTTAGTATAAAACATAATTTATTATATATTTTTTACTTTTAAAATGCACATTTTTGTTGTTTCAGCCTATATTAACACATATGTTTGTTTTTAAAATAACAAGTGTGCCTGAGAACTAGTTTGGTGAATATTCTGTTTATAGCGTACCTATATGTCTATGTAGGTACTACCTATGTAGGTAATTATGTAGGAAATAAAAAAATATCTGTAACCGTAACCGTATCCGATATACCTAAAGGTTGCGGATAATTTCGGATATGTTCCAAGACAATTATTTTTAGTTTTAAGTAAACACCTAGAGGTGATTAGGTAGCAATAATAATAACTTATACGTATGATTGTATTAGCAAATGGATAACATAGAAAAAAAACAAATCATTGCCTATTTATATTTTACGTTTAAAATTTGTTAAAAATATAATATACGTAATCAAAACTATCCGAAACTAACGGATAATCCGAAATAATTACATATCCGAATACGCTATAATATTATTCCTATATCCGTATTCACATCCAGATCCGAAATATCATATCCATAACATGTAGATGCTGCCGTAGATGTACACATGTTGGTTCAAGCGAATTTGACGCGTATTGTTAGTTCTGGTTCATGGGATCTACTATTATAGTCTTTTTAGTAAGACAACTTGAAGCACTTGTTTGGTTCACATAACGTGTTACAGCGTTTTGTCAACCAAACAAGTTCTTCAAGTGGCAAGAGTTCGATATTACTGAACTGATAGTAATATCGAACTCTATTCATTTATCAACAAGCCCGATCAGTGCGACCTTCCGGCATATGGTAAAATTATAAATAAATTAGATGGTCTTGTTTATAACATCACTACATTCGCGAATACTAGAATAGAACTTTGGCGGTTCCGAAAATATATAACATAAAGTATATTCCCTCTGGTTATTTCCATTACATCCTGTTGGATACAATACTTTATTGCCTTTATAATTCCGCAACAGTGTATGGACCATATAAACTATTGTCAAAGCGCTGGTTGAAATGTATATAGGTGTTTTACGCTGTTAGAATGACACTAATGTACCGCTACTGAAATTTGATGTGCCTTTAGACACTTTATTATTTTTAGCGTATCCGCTGATGACGGGTGTATATTTTAATGTAAATGCAAATGGTTATGACGTGACCGCATATCTATATCATACATATTGGTTACCCAGCGTTAATGTTACACACAACACAATAACATTAAGTGGGTATGTGCGCTAGGAAAAGTAGTTTCATGATTCAATAGGGATGTTCGTGGTTCGAATGCCATTAGTAATATATTTAATGCCATTAATAAAATATTAGGTTGATGACGAGATATAAGTGAAAAAACGACGTTACTAGATCGATGATGGATCCATCTAATGATAAAATGGGAACGACAGGGGTTCTTTATAATCTTATAAATTGCTCAATTAATGTTCGGATGTTGTGAAAGTTGCATAAAAATAGATTCTTTTGTAAAATAGTTTCGCAACTATTTCTGTGGATTTGAATGCGTCGTTCAAAATTCCAGCCATGTACTTTAGACTGCTCCAAACAAGTCAGAATTTGGGTCAGTAGTCGCCTGAACCAGAACTACGTAAACTTGAAAATAGATTTCATTTAACGTATCTTTGCAATAGTAATCGTATTTGTTTCGAAGAATTTGCATATAAATAGTTTCCAAATTGTTGATAAAAGTAATTTAGTATAAAACTCTTTCAACGATATAAATGTCCTGTACGAAATCTCGGCATTTTCGGTATAACAAGTAATTGTAGACCGCACGTAGTGAGTTCTGTTGTATTTTTTATTAATTAGCAGTGTTACTTCCTTTAATGGTGACTAGTTACCGTGTCATCTTATTTATGTTAAGTATTATACGATATTCGTCCGTCAGATGCGCAAACGCTTATTTTTAGCGCATGCGTACCTTAACAAACTAGGCGGGCGTTACGCAGGTCTTCAAACACCATGCCAAAGTTAAACCTTTGGTGATAGACGAGGCGTCGCTGATAATAATAGTGTATCTCTCCACACTCTATTTCCGATGCACCCTTGAAGCTTGCTTTCAGGACTAATGTCTGCGCGTCGTCGACGATTGTATCGCTTTCGTTATATTTACAGGTGATGATTTCCTCACGTGCTCCTGTGGATATACTCATCTCAACATCGAATGCGTCACGATGTTCTCTCACTCGCTCATTTCTATAGACCAGTGGTTTGTGTGGGAGTCGACAATATTTTCACTCTGTACAGATTTATAAGACTTGGAAAACAGTCAGTGTGTTTTCATACCCCGCAGCGAACGGCCGTCGCTAACGTCTTATTTCGGTTCTCGTCGCGTCGTATTGGGATGTAAGCAGAGATGAGTCGAAAGCAGGATAGGTATTCTTCGCGTCCGCGAAGTCTCACTTCGCACTATGGCTCCTCGCCGAGCATGCTAGGTTCAATGTTTAGTGGACAGTACAATCCTTATTCAAATTCATACAGTTCTAATACCTACAGAAACTATAATCCTTACACGGCCGGTCTCGGTCGGCCCTCTTCCAACCTCGGTATATACGGAGGAACCAGTTCCGGATATGGTGGAGTTTATCTCAGTGGAGCCACTTTGGGTTCTTTAAATTTAATGACTCCAGTGTTAAAAAAGTTGGACAAAAAGTTACTAGCCAGCCAAAAGAACTTCAAGCCTAAATTGGTGCCACCAGTGAAACTTCCAGAGCCTCCGATCGAGGTACCGCCGGAGGCTAACGCGGAGATTCCTCCGGTGCGGCCGGAAAGGAAGTCACGATCGGCGACTAAAAGCAATGGCCTCAACAAGGAGAGATCGCGATCGCTTACATCCCTTGATTCAGTGGCGGCGCTAAATTCACGGTCACTCAGCCTCAACTCGCTTGCGTCCGATGGATACTGCGTATGTTTACTTATTGACTTTGAAGCTTCACACTTAGCAACTCCCTGTCTGAGTCTCACCTACATATTGCATTTAAATTGATTATACTTTGTAATATATAATAATTAACATTTTTGACAGGAACACACAACACCACAATGCTCGAGTTTCGATGTTTTAAAACTTTCTGAAATTGGTTTAATTAATACATGTAGTATAACTTTGTAAATATTGAGTCACATTAGATTATATCAGCGGTAATGTGGTCTTGAACTTAGTCTGAAGAACATTTATTCCAGTAATAAACTAGTGTGCTGGTTAGTTAAATTTAAAAGCACCTGTACTAAATCTGTTAGCCGAAATGGTTTCGGTTTCGTAAATTAATATTAGGAGCTCAAGGTTTTATCAGTTTACGGGCTAAACGATTAGCTAGGATGCGTTAAGGGTTTAAATCAATGTTCTTGTGTGAATGCTACAAGTATTATAGTTATTAAATTTGATTGATGATGGATGGGAACTACTATTGATGAGTTTTGTGTTATTGATTTCGTAATTTTATTATTATCTTTATTTTATATAGATATGAGGCAGATAACAGAGCGGAATATAATAGTATTCTTTATTATAAAATGAGTAATAATATTAGTAAAAACTATTTATACTAAATTTGTACAGTTCCTTTCCAGTTTAAGCTCAGATAATAAACATTAAAAATAAATTCAGAATGTATTATTCTGAAAGTGGTCGGAATTTCCAAGTTAAATCCATGTACTGGAAATTATTTTATATGCTGGCTGCTGGAATCGCACATTGTATGTATTATTAAATGTACAATGTGCATGGCAAGAAGTATGTGATTTCACAAGCGTTACCATAAAAAGCTTACATTGTTTCTGTGTGAAATGGGAAAAGAGAATTGTTGTGGGACTACTAATTTATTTAAAAGTAGTACCATTTGATTTATTAGAACATTAGTTTATGGATTAAAAGAACTTGGATCTTCATCGTTAACCCATTATTGTCCCACTGCTGGCCACAGGTCTTCTCTCAGAGTGAGTTTCAGGCCACAATCCACCGTGCTGGCCAAGTGCGAATTGGTAGACCTAGAATTGGTTAGGTGTGTGACCCTTTGGGAACTCTTTTTTTTAGAAAAATCTGTGGTACATGTCTGGGGTTCGAAACTCGAACCCTCGATTGAGAGCCCAACCATTAGGCTATCACTGCTCGAAATGTATGATACTTTATTTTATTAACAAAATAACATTGAAATCACAACAAACCCATGCCGTCTACTCAACTCGTACACTTGCCAACTTGTTGAAGGATCATTAATTATATTTCCGGTAGAATAGTCTGGGGCAGAAACCAATGAAGTGGACATTAACTAAAATAAACGAAACTGTGTTTTTCTTGAAAGGAAAAGTGAAAGTCGGAAGGTTTAGTTCTGGTGACTGTTGAGCAGGTCTGCAGCAGGAGCAGGTTAAAGGTCTCTTGCCCAATATAGTTTGTGCAAGAGACCGTGTTCAAAATGAACTGATACCTAAAATCCCCACAACCAAATTATTTTAAAAAATCTGTTTTTTTTTTTCTACTGATACGAAATAATTACCAATTTTTAAAATTTGCCATTGTCCGGTTGTCGATTACCAAAGGGGTCAATATCGACCCCCACTGTCTTTGTGCAAATCGTGTGTAAAGATCGCGGTAAAGTTTTGAAAGGTGGGATATAGATGGATCAGAGCGGCGTCAGAGTTTAGTTCAGAATAGAATTAAAATTTCACAAGTTTAGCTGCAGAGTGTGCTTTTCGCGAATTATTTTTAAATATGCTTGTCAAGCATGACGCGCACAGAATTTATGACACACTCAACTATTATATATTTAATCTATTTGCATACGCTTTGATTTTGTTTCACGAATCTGCGGATTACTAAATAATTAAATAAATATGTGTATTTCTTTGATTTACTTTTTTTTGAGGATGAGGAGGAGGGGATTTTTAAGACGTAATATATACTGGCTATTATTTATGTAGCTTTGATGTCAACGATTTTGTAAGTAGTAATATACTTTCTACTACGAGTCGACGCTCCAATTGTAGTTTAATTTTATGTTTCAATTTAAAGTAAGCGACAGGAGCCATTATAATGTTTTACTTCTTGCGACACACAGTTTATTTTAATTACCGGGATACTGTTTTCTGTTAACGAGGTCGATCTCGGGTGACGTAATCATTATATAGAATAAAAGATGACTTTATCTACAATATCTCAGAATGTTTATCTTATGGATATATTAGAAAAATAAAAAGCTACCAAGAAATATGAATAATCGCGTGGCAGTACACAGAAACACTATACCTATTGCATTGCAGTCATGTGGTGTCTTACCTAAACGACAAAGGAATAATCGTGCAAACAAGTATTTGTACCTAACATTATATACAAATATGTAATGTTACAAATACTAATCTAAAAGTTCTTCTTAAGACTACTTGATATAGCTTAACTCTTATCACTCTGGCGGAAGACCGCATCCGGCCGCATCAGGCAATACGAAAGCATAGAATGTTTATGATATCGTCTGTTCTTTTAATTTCCAGTCCGGCAGCGAACGGACCGATGACGGCGAGGAGAAGGACTACAAGGCGTTGTATGAAGCGTCGCAGAGCGAGGTGCGTCGCCTGCGCTCGCTGCTCACCACCTCCGAGCAGCAGCTGCGGGACGCGCGCGCCACCATCACCAGGCTCACACAAGTGGTAGGCAAACGTACACACGCATACACGTATACGTAACATACATTTCCACTTATACATACCCATACACGTACAGTATACGTAAAAATATTTAACACACGAACACGTAAACGCAACGAGCACCTATACGTTCACAGAAACATGCCCATGTATGATTATACGCATACATGTACAGTTGTACATGTATGCGAGCATGTACACTTTGACGTTGCTCATGTTGCATACGTTTAAGGAATGAATAAACACTCGTCAAGCTCAGACAAACTGGGCCAATTATAAAAATATATATAATTTAGTCACCTATCGGGGTGTATGTTGTTTTTTATCTGTTTCGCTAAATAACATACAGTATGCAGACGCAAAATCTTTTGGGATTATTTGTCTGTATGCGTGCGCGGCGCCTACATACATTTCATTGTACGAGTAATTTGTGGACTATTCGCGAGTATCTAAATGTTGCATTAAATGTGGTGGAGCAAGTATAGTCTGACCAGGAAGGTACCACTTCCATACCTATTTATAGCTTAATCCAGGACTAGAAGCCCTGTTTATGGAGTGGACTGTATACTAGTTTGCTATTTCAATCCTTTTAAAACAACACTTATACCTACACAAATACATGCACATGCTCACGCGTACGTAGACGCGCATGCGCACGCCAGGAGTCATTCTTATATTAAGTAATATTACACTGTGGTAAAACTCCACTTAATGTGATACGTATTTCTGCCTGTCACATTCGTGACATTTTATGTAATATGAAATATTGAGCTACAACCATGTTTCATCACTTGTACAAATGAAACATTTTTGACAGATTACGTATAAATCTTGAGTAAAGTGCGGGTTTGATATAAAAATTGATATAGTTTGATATAAAAATAGCATGTAAAATAACATGGAAATATGCATGATTTCGTGTAATATTTTTATCGTTTATTTATGTTCTTATAAAGACTGATAAATATATTATATCAAAAAAAACACACAAACACACACACAAACAGTTTACTTAAATTAAATATTCAACGTATGTACTATTATGAACCGTGACGTAGACGACGATTATGAACGTGAGCACATTATCAATTGCTCAAAATTGTATTACATAAAATGTGATAAACTGTGACAAGTAAAAATGTAACGTAATGCATGAATACACTATACATCAATGTGACATCACAAGTCGTAACAGTTTCTGCTTTAGCAACTACTAACACGATAGCGTTGTATTGTGGTTTGAAGGGTGTGATAAGTCTATGTAACTTAGTTCTCAGTGGCATTGCATCTGTGAATAACTTTAAGATAGACTTCTATTCTACTATAGGAGCGAATTATGGAAAGTAATTTCTTTATTATTATTCAGTTCTCTTCATAATTTATACTAGGGTCTAGATATTCTGCGAAAGTTTTATTGCTTTTTAAATTGTGCATTGCTGTTGTAAATATCTGTCTTATAATAAAGAGGACTATTAATATAACATCTTCAAAATATATCGTTAAATTTGCATTTGCATTTAAGGATGAACTATATTTCACAAAATAAAAGTTGAAAAAGTAGGTTCTGTATTGAATGGAAAAAATACGCATGTATATTTTAATTAAACTTGTACTTCTCTGGGCGCTGTGCCGCTGTGTAAATATTATTAGTCTATTTTACAATTTTATAATTAGTGCTAGGTCTCTGCCTAGGAACTCAGGCGAGGGTATACGCTGGTTGCTTATGGATATATTATACCATGATTTTACTCTGCAAATTTCTTTGTATCCAGTTCTTTTTACAAAGATTGATCTTTTTTTGAATAAAATTTTTATGTCTTTCATGTTGCCTTCTGCAATAGACATTATGTTCCTTTACCAAATTCACATCAGTCTACAAAGTTTATTTCAAAACCTACTAATTTTGATTTACTTGAAGAGATTCTAAATTAAGAAGAGATTCCACATTAGTCGTCAAACTACTCGGAGAGGCAGGGATTACCATAGGTGGACTGTATGCTCGTTTCCAATTGTAATTATAAAGTCTAAAGCTTATTTGTTTCCTACGATCATTTCGTTATAAGCTTAAAGGTTGTCGTTCTCTAAGTTATTTTTTACGCTGTGTGTAAGTAACATTGAAGACTAGAGTATAATTTGGTAATTTTGTCGTATTTTGTGCTGGTAATTTTACTCATTTGAATATTATAGTGTAACGATGAACATAATAATGCTCCTGCTGAAATTGCATCGCGAAACCAGCTATAAGATTTTCTGTGTATGTGCCGGTAAATTTAGATAATTTACGTCAAATGCCGAAGTGTATATTTGTCGAGCCCTTCACCAGAATTTCGTTCTGAGGATGTATCGTCTCTGCCAATTTATGTATGTATTAAAAACACTAGAATCTCGTTTTAGGCGATAATATCATCGCCCTTTAAATATATTGACGGACAGGCTATGCGGCGTACTAGCGCCATATAATTCGTAGATTGAAAGCTTCAATTCGGCTAAGCGTTGGCGCGTAACACACACAATGACCGTGACATCCCTAATGTGTTACGCATTATTTTCAAGCGTATGTGTCCCTATTTTAAAACATTTGACTAATTCCCACACACCGCCAAACACTAATTATTTACACAGATGCTAGTTGACAGATTGGCTCGAGTTGTAACCATCTACAACTGTTTATCTACTCATCATATTTGTTGTGATGCGAATGTTATCAATCGTGAGATGTGCATGCTGTGTTTTTGTTGTTAGCGTTGGATACTGTTGTGTGATATCAAATATTAAACTACCTATCACTTGTTAAAATATATTTTTATTATTTTCAGAATCAGAATTCATTATCTGAAATCGAGAAGAGAGAGAAGAGAGCCATGGAAAGAAAACTGTCGGAAATGGAGGAAGAGCTTAAGGTATTGATTGTTTCACTAACGTAGCTATTCGACACACGATACAACACAACACACATATATCAAACAAATACGTCTTTACAATTTTCTAATAACACAACGTTTATCGATTTGAATAGTTTATTACGTTAAGGCGGTAGTCTAGATGGCGCCATGGTTGCCGCGTCTATGAGATAAAGAGTTGTAATGTTGGTGTTCGTTTTGTAGCAATTGCAAAAGCTAAAAGCCGAGAACGAAAGGCTGAAAGCTGAGAACCGCGCCCTAACGCGGGTCGTGAGCAAATTGACCAACTCTGCCGCCAAATAGGTAATTGTGTTGGAATGAGCGTTCGCTCAGTGGCGACATCCTGCGTCGTGGTCGGTACTTTGCTGTCATATATATCAAAATAATATCGGTTTCATTGCCGTATATTGCCCAACGGAATACCATTTTAACAGTAAATGGGGTTGTAAATTGGGATTTGTTAATTCTTAGTACATATATACTACTTAGGACATATCGCTGCTCTGCGAGAATAACCGCACAATTCAAAAACCATCAATTATAAGTTACAGATACATTTTTATACACACAAGGTCTTATTATGATGTATCTAAAACTCATTTTTAATGAAGAAAGAAAAAAAAATTATTATGTTAACTTTATTAGTTAATAAAAGGTAAACAAAGGCATAGTTTTAGTTGGAGCGTTTTTGAGTTGTGTTGTTATTCAATCTAGGAAGCGCTATGTCAAGCGACAGCAAAGTTTCGGACCGCGTCATGCTCCTGCCGTACAATGTGTCGGTCCCTACAACATCATCGTAATATATTAACAGAGTGCTATGGCGAGCATGCTTTGATCGTGTCTAACTCGAAGCGGTATATGCCGCGACTCGCGGACTTTTGCATCGTGTGTTCAGATAACATTATATTGCAAGTTATACGGCTTATTCACACATTTAAATTAAAATTACAGTAGTATACGTTAGGATTTCAGTATTTTAAGATGTAACGGATACTCAAGATATGTGGCTTTTTATTTCTTTATTGTCGATATTTCGACTCGATCTGAATATCGATATGGAACATCGTCACGGCGAAACTGCGTTAACGTACGTTATGTAAATCATAAATAATGTAAATTTTGGTGACTAAGGATACAGTTAATGTTGTGTCCCGATGTGGAACCTAAGAGAAAAAAAAACAAACGTAGGGTAGATAGATTAATTCACGACAAGTCTTGTTGATGGTTACTCCCCGTCGTCTAGACAGAAATTAAAAAACCACGTATTGTGAGTCCCCGCTACATATTAAAATGGGGGAATTCAGCGATATATTATTCGACGGACTTATTTCAAACAGCTGATGTCTGACAAAAACTATGTAAAAAATACATTTCTGCAACTGTTTTGGTATCACTAAGATACGGTAGCGAGTTATCTGTAAACACACCGTCCGTCCGTCTATTGCGTCCGTAGCGTGTTGCATGACTGTGCCCATTCTATCAATTAACTGGATACGAAATATTAATGTAAATAAATTCTAGATATCGTAAAGAGAAATCACGTGTCAATACAACTAGGACGTAGGATGAATATGATTTGTAGTTGTCATTGATTTGTTGAATTACAAACACAGATATATGTACTGCCAATTCATTGTCATTTTTACACTTTCTTCGTTAAACGCACACGCACTAGTGGTTAGGATGCTTGAGCAGTATCAAATCGTGTTTTAATCTAAGGTTTTGACTATATTCTTACAGAAAAGTAAAGCCGTTACACGTGGTTCGATTGTAAAACGTACTATATGGTCAAGATGACGGATTGTTACGATATTTACTGTTTACTTTGGAAATAGACGGTTAAAAACCAACGAATCTTAAACTTAAACTTTTATTTTTAGGTTATGAATTACACCTGTAACTAGCCCTTGGTTTGAAGGTGGTAGCAACCTCGGTGGGTTCTCTGTGGCAGATTCACCACTATACCTGTTTCTCATTAAAAACAGCAATGTTCAATACTGATGTTTTGAATATTTGCGTCAGAACCCCTGGACCAAGTGCAATATTTTTTGTTTGGAGGCTATCAAGATTCAATACCTTTTTGATACTATTTGATACCTAATTTAAATTACCTAGTACCTCGACGAGCAGTGAAAACACATGAAAAGATAATGGGCGAACATTCTGAGGTCAGGTTGTTTGGACCACATTTTTTCCACATGGTTGGAGACAATATATCTTAATTTTTTATTTGGTAATATTTAATACCTTTTTAATACCTCAGCATATATATTTTATACAAATAATATGACGTCCTAGGAAAATGTAACGGATGAATGAATGAAAAAGTATCGCACTTGGTCCAGGGGTTCTGACGCAAACGATTTGAATGGTGTTCTAATTGATCTTATCTGAGGCGCTCCAACTTAGTCATCAGGGGTATTAAAGCAGCTGCAACAACTGCATCTTGCTACTCAATTATATAAAAAAACGTGTTAAAAATAGTGGCGTGCCGTCATTTTACTTTTCTCGTCATGCTTCTATATATGTACGTAATTAAATTTTTTGTCCAAAAACTTCTTTAATCGCTAGTGCGTATGCATACTGAGAGTGTTTTTCTAACTACTTACCATCCACACAAAACACATGGATAGTTGCCGCTGAACACTTTTAAAAATACTTACATAATATTGTGTGTTATATTTATAAACTTAGATAGAAATTGTACCCAACTAATAATATGGGTATTAGAATATATGTTACCTACATATATTATTCATTAACATACTTAGAGGCGTACCAAATTCCTTACCTCAAATTGTATGATGGTTCTTAAGTTTAGAACGCGAAAATTTATCAAAATGTTTTTATAGATTGTTGTGAAAATTTAATACTTCCTTGTAAATATTATATTATTTATAAATATCTTGTATAAATAGAGTTGTTGATCGATCAAATCAATTTTATTTACAATTAACATTGATAATTTATATACATGCTTTTCAATAATCGATTTTAAGAAAGTGTTTTACTGTTCACGTGAATATTTTACACAAATTAATGGCTGGAAGAAGTGTAGAACACATGCTGCACATGTCAATTCTTATATATATATATTTTTAAGACATGTGTTTGCATTATGGCATTATGCAACTAGATAATAGATGCAAGATGTTTGTTGATTTTTCATGTTGAAACTGATTTGATCGAATAACAATAATTTGCTGTTGAATATTGAGAACCGAAGTTTGCCATGTGTTTGTGTTTTAAAATAAGTTGATATATCCCACCTCAAATAGTTTGTCATTACCATGAATCCCATTAGATTATTCAAAGAGTGATTGATTGCCCATTAACTGTTTAGAAAAAATGAATATTTGATACCATAAAATATGCTGGCATATTTCTAGCAAAATCCCCTTCTGTGCATCGTAGTTGAAAGATGTTGCCAACACTATAGTTACGAACGAGAGTTTTACATATTTATTTATACTTAGGTATTTCAGAATCAGCAAGCGCTGCAGGCGGAGAATCAGCGGTTGAAGGACGAGAACGGAGCGTTAATCAGAGTGATCAGCAAGCTGTCCAAGTGAGCGCCGCCCACGGGACTCAATATGACCGTGTATCTGCACTATATACACTCGTTTCCTACGCAACAAAACTTACATAATTGTAATTCGTGACAAATTTTATGACCCTCCGAATGTTCGTGTGTGTGCGTGGTCATAAGCCCCGCCCTCTCGCTTCGTACGTTCGCTCGTACGTTCGCTGTATTGCATTAACATTTATAATATGCGTTTATATATAAAAACTGCGCGGCGAAAGCGATTTCTGAGCGGTAATAAAGTTTGACGATAAATATACATAGATTGTACATAATAATTGGAAACCTTGATGCGATATATGTAGTTGTCATTATATACACTCATTAGCGATATTACTGTCAATGTCAAATGTTTAAGCTTTCGATTTTTCTCTATAAAATTAATTGTAAACTGACCGAGCTCT
>DWTU01000611.1:0-16249 GCA_018251515.1 Cecropterus confusis
AAGTAAAAGTATATTAAAAAAGAAAAGAAATGATTTCTACAATGATAGAAAAACCCTTTGAGTTTCTTGTTGGATCTTCTCAGTTGAGGTCACGTTCCGACCCGGTTACGGTTATCTTACTTTTTACTAATATTAAAAATGCGAAGGAAGTTTACGACCCAGGTCATATATGTATATGTATATATCATACTGTAATCCAAATTACCACATAAATTATTAATTAACGTGGTAAACGTTACCGAAGCGGGCGGAGCCGTGGGAACGGTCTAGAACAAAAATATATACGGTCGAATTGAGTAACCTTCACTTTTTTAAAGTCAGATATAGATAAGGACATTTAATTTTTATTTCAGGTAAAAAGAAGCACGTCGACGTGCAGTTCTACACGGAGGTGGGCGAGATAACGACGGACCTCGGGAAGCACCAGCACATGCACGACCGCGACGACCTCGCCGCCGAGCAGAGCGAGCGCGAGCTGCGACACAAGCTGAAGGTCGCCTTCAAGAGCTTCTGCGAGCGGGTCGAGAACATGACCAAGCAGGAGGTCGAGTTTGATACGCCGTTCAGGTGAAGCTCGTAGCTAGTATGCTTGTTGTAGGTGAACGCGGGGACGTAATAGATTATTCATGTATGTCTGAATTTACTGGAGTGTCCTTATACTGTACATGTATATAAGACTATTTCTTATATATGTAACATGTAAGTATTTGTAGGCATATATTTGTTCTGAAATATAATTAAAACGATATCTTGCAAATATTTTCCTGATGCCTTTATTTGATCTATATGTGTGGTATAGTGGTTAAAACTGGAAGTTAAGTAAATGTCATAAAGTGAAAGTGCTCATCCATTTGGCCAATCTAAGAGTTTGGGCTAATTTCATTGAAGAATTTGGGAGTATATAAATGTGTAACTCCAAATTTCACATAAAAACTGACGAATATATATATATTGCATACCAACATGCATTGATATCAACAAAATGTATTACATTATTTCATTTGAAGTGTATAAATGCAACAGCGCTACGAAAGCGACATCGTGTGTAACCGTCCTTAACTGAGGACGATATAATATTCGCCAGCGTTAATCGCTCTATGCTGCAAGTTGAGCTTTAAAAACAAAAATATGTGATCTTATGTTGCCACGAAATTGCACTGTCAATTTTGTGACAGTAGCAAAAATTCGTTCTGCGCTTGTATCGCTAAACAAATGTCTCGTGGCCGCACGGTTACAGATTCACGAAACTTTTTGAGTGATTCACGATGAATAACTAGTAACATTGTTAAAAATGATAAAACAAAAACCCGACTGCTTAAAACGACTTTTTTGTTATATTGATATATGTAATTTAACGCTTTATATGAGTTTTCGTCAAAATAGTCAAGTAAAAGTATTCTAATATATTAAGTATAAGTATTATAATATTATTATAATATATACTTACCAGCTTTCATTTGATACCCATATTGCCGTGATAGTAAAAAAAAGGTAGTTGTTAAATTATGTAGCCTATGTCACTTTCCAAACAGACGATTCTAATCATACGTCACGATCCGTCATGCCGTTTGGGCTGTAGCGCGTGCCAAAGAAATTGACACTCTAAAAACAATACCCTCCTTCTGACGCAGTCAGGTAAAAACAAGCGTCTCCTTCCAGAGAGTTGGGCTTCCCCGGTGCGCCCTTCCGCAGCACGGTGCTGCTGCAGCCGACGTCGGGGGCTCTCGTCAATCTCACTGAGTGGCCGCCCTTCGTCATCGCCCTCGAGGACGTCGAGCTGGTGCACTTCGAGCGAGTGCAGTTCCACCTAAAGAATTTCGACATGGTGTTCGTGTTCAAGGATTACGCGAAGAAGGTCGCCATGGTCAACGCGGTGCCGATGAACATGCTCGATCATGTCAAGGAGTGGCTCAAGTGAGTGTTTTATGTTGGGACAATATGTAACTCAAATGGGTGATTGTTTAGAATTATGTTGGTATGAATTTCAACCTCTCATACAGGATTCCCATATTCAATAAGACGCATCTCTAATTTTTCAATTTTGTATGCTTATCTATACTTAATATTATAAGGCGGAAGAGTTTCTCAGGAACTACTGGTTCGAGTTGAAAAACTATTTTTGTGTTGAATAGTCCACTTTTTGAGGAAGGATATAGGCTATATAGAAGACATCACGCTATGTTTGTTTGTTTTTTCTTATGCAGTAGCGGGTGAAACCGTGGGACACAGCTAGTTAGAAGTAGAAGTACCAGATGGTAGAATCTATGTAGTTCAACCGAGGAGGTACCAACGCCTATTTCTAGCATGAAGCATTTCTTGCGTTTCGGTGTGGATGTCGCCTCACTTATAGATCATCTTAGTCGTCGGACGTAAGAGAACACTTACCTCCAGGTGTACTGCATGTTCGTTTGCTACTTCAATGTAATAAAAAAAAATGGGCTTATGTTATTATTTTTTAATAATCAATTTGTGATAGAGCGAATGAAATTACGGTATTTGTACGGACCAATTATATCTATATCTCATTAGTTTTGTTTGCTAAAAAGATTCTTTACCTTTCAGTTCGTGCGACATCCGCTACTCAGAAGGTATTCAGTCGCTGAACTGGACTAAGGTCATGAAGACGATCACGGACGATATCGAGGGCTTCTTCGACAACGGCGGCTGGTCTTTCTTGGATCCGGAGTCCGATGAAGAGAATGCTGAACATGTACGTAACTTTAAAAGTATACATAAAGACATATTGAAACACTTGTGTATCAACCCATTACATACAGCATAAAATTGGTAATTTGTTTTTTACTCTTGAATTGCCGTTTACATCCAGAGCGGACCATCTTACTTATGAAACATATTAAATATCATAACAATTATTTTTTCACACCAAATGTTTATAATTGGACAACAATAATTTGCATTCAGATACTCTATTTGCTCTGGTTACCATCTTACCACGGATCTCTTTCTCCATTTTACATCTTTCTCTCTTCATTTTACATCAAATAGTCTGATGTCACCTTGCTTGGGCCCAGTAAGCTAAGTGAAAAGCGTTGACTCAGATTTGCAAAATTATAATGTTGATTTATATTCCCAATAATTTAATGGTTAATTAATTTCTAGGATGAGGAATCTGAAGAAGAGGATGATGCGTACGAACCCACAGACGTTGAATCTGAGGAAGAGTCCGACGACGACTCAGAGTATGACTCTGAGGCGTCCGATGCGTCGGAGGGTTCCGGCGACAGTGAAGGTAAAAAGCATAAAGTGCATTGAGTGTTTATACCAACACGAGAAAAGTTGAAATAAAATGTTCAAAGTAGTGTCCGACCGAAAATTTGGTTTCCGTCGACTTTCGGCAAAAGAACGAGTTTCGGTTTCGGCGGCCGACTTGCCGAAACTACGACCGAAACCGAAACTGCATTCCTGAGTTCTCGTGCTGTGATCGGCCAGCTTCGGCTAAAAAAACACTTTCGGCAAAACCTTTGGCATCGACCGACGTAGGATCTTTGTGGACATAAATAAAAATCTACTTAAAAAATCAAGTTTAGGCTATTTAGAACTAAATTTGTTATGCTGCTGCTAACCTAACCTTTGGCTTCGGCCGAAGGTTGTGGCCATAGCCGAACAATCGGCTTCGGTTTCGGCTTCGAACAAAAATCGACCTTCGGTCGGACACTACTTGCAACACTTATTGCATTTCACTGCTAGGTATAGATAAAACTCGAAAAAGACGTGTTTGAGTATGGGATAATAAAAATAATAGGTATATAATATAAATAATAGGTATAAACAATAAAGTAGGGTGACTTATAACAGAGATAAAAAGCAATGTTCCTTTTAAGGGAAGGAACTGTCGTTGAAAATATCTAAGTTATTGTTTGTGGCAGATAATCGGTTGTACTCAGCACATATTCGTGTGATCGGTGAACATTAATGGACATTCGTTGTGTTCGTAGGAATTTATTCAACATTTTAGCCGTATATTTCGATTTTATACTACATTTTGGAATTTGAAATCTAATATATACCTATAATATATAACTTCCTTTCTTAACTTCATCCCCTGAAATACACGTCAGTGGCCCGTTGAAGCTTTCCTTGAATTTCTGCTAGTGTCCGATGGTTTTGGATATAGATTATTCTCTATTGAAAATGATAATTCCTGCTGAAAGCAGAATCTTTACAAGTAAGCCAATGTTGATAATTAACCGATTACTAGATTACCAGTTTGAAGGACGTCTGGGGCGCGTCCTAAAGACTGATGGAGTGATTAATTGTTGTCGTTGAATATTTTATTTCGCTCTTATACATAAGTGTCAAATGTAGCTTTAAATTATTTCTGACGTATGGTGCGTGTGGTGATTTAAGCCGTGTTCTTAAGTATATCGAGGGCCATGACTATGCTAATGACATGACATTAATATGCTGCTGCTGATGCTGACTATAATGCTATTATAGTACTAGTAAAAGGTAGTAGAGTCCTTTCTGGTTCTGGTCCGGAAGTACCAGCGCCACACTTATTTCTGCCTAATAAAAAACAGTACGGCAGTTGCAACATGCATTACACAACCAGATACTTATATCTTTAACCTATCGCTATTGGAAATTCCTCCAGTTTTTCCCCGTAGCATAGATAAATATGATACTAAAATAAAATTTACCACGCACCTTATCGAATACAGGACACTGCCCCTCGCATAAAGGTGTCACTCAGTTCAAGTGGTCAAACTGTTGTGAAATTGAATTTATTGTCTCAGTAAATGTATTTTTCTTCTAAATATTCTATTTATTTGTCCACAGGAGCAATCACATAAATCGTACCGTCCGCTCACGGTGCTCACGTTCAGATGGAACTACGCGGTGCACGGCCTACAACCGGCAGGTTACCACCTTGTCAACCTGCTGCTGCACGCCCTTGTCTCCTTGCTGTATTACAGGTAATTGGATCTATATAGCCCAACAATAAGATTAAGATTACATAAGAATAAAAGTGCGCCAAAAATTTAATACGCCAGTTAAGGCTTTCAAATGTGTGGCACACATATTTGCAATTTACAATTTTATTTAAGTCTTAGAAGCTATAGTATAACAATACTAAGTAGATAGTTTTTATAGGTTTATATTTCAAATCGTCATTTAAGAATTCGTCGTAAATGTAATATCATTTTTCTATGAATATATTCTTTAACTTTCTGACACATATGTGGTCTTTTTTTATTTCTTTCAATTGGCGAGGTATTTATTATATATACTACTTATATAGTATAATAATAGTTACAGATAATATTTTTTATTACGACATTTTTATTTACAGACGATAATTACTCACTGCCGCGTATGGACATTTGTATTTAAACCCAAATAAGTAACCAGGACCAGGCAGACTTGACGAAGACAGCAGGGAACCGTTGGATTCAGAAGGCACAGGACCGGTTGCAGTGGAGCAGTTTTAGGGGTGGCATTATGTCCAGCAGTGGACCTCGAAAAGCTGATTGATGGATAGATGAAGTTAAGTCGTACCTAAGGTCAATCACAGATGCATTGCTACCTAATCTGTAACGCCTCAGATAAATATATACCTACATAACCACAAGCATACTATAAAACACGGTAAAGAATATATGAGAAATAGAGTTTTAAAGTTTCGCTTTAGAATTTCCTAAGAAAAATCTACCGATATGGACTTAGCTGAGATGGTCGAGGTATACCTTTCTCAAACTGAGAGGGGGTGCAATTTACAGCAATGAGCCAATAATCTATTGATGGTCATGATAATCTATAACGGAAATGGAAAAAGAAAAGCTGGTGCAAGGAAATCTCAATTCACGTAATGTACTTTTTCCAAAAAGTCCGTATTTTACTATCACCTCACTAAGCCTACGAACCCTGTTAAGATATAGCTGTTTTATGATGTAATACCTTCTTTATGTTGAATTTCTTGATATCGTATGTCAGGTCACCTTACATCCTCAAAGGGATCGATAAATCCTTGCAAGATACAGGAATTGTAATCCTCTACATAAAACTTCTTAATTTAGGTACTATTCCTTATAATAAAGACACAACAATAAAAATGTACTGAAATGGCGTATTTATATAGAGTGAATGTTTCAAGTGTGTGTGGATGGCGTAATCTGAACTACAAGGTATGAAATATAGTATCTTCTCGCGCCTTATTCATTTTATCGTTTCGAACCTTATCAAACACTATCGGATCGCGTAATGTTTATACTAGATGAAAACCCGACTCGAAATCAATATTTTTTGTTTTATTATTTAGGTAAAGTTTCAATCAAGTCTACCGTTACCCTTAGCAATTTTATTGATATAGATTATATGTCTTTTTTGTTTTTATGAATTTAGATTCCAGGGTAGGAAAATAGATTTTTAGAAAATCTATTGATGCTATTTGTGTTTGTATCAATATAATATAATATTGAGCTCGACATTTCCTTCAGCATTTCTTGCTATACCTTATGGTTTCGGATTTGACTTAAATAGTCAATGAATAAGAGAATTTGCGCACTTGAATAAATCTTCGTGTATATATAATAGTAGCCTGGAACCGTTTCCACGTCTCACTGCTGGGCACGCTCTCCCCACAGCTGGAGGAGGCCTGAAGCGTGTGCCACCATGCAGTATTGGTGGAGAGTGTACGGGTTTTACAAGTATAGGACATTTCCAAAGCGCCCATAAGGCCTCTGACGAGTGACTGATATCCTAACGATAACAACCGCGTACCCGGGTTCCAACTTCGACCGAACCGACGTTGCTTAACTTTGCAGACTGGTTGTAATTTGACAACAACGTCAGAAAATAAATATTATTCACTAATAAACTTTAAAGAGAGAGAATAGTATGAGTAATATAGGCAATATAAAAACTACAAAAAAATATATTTATTATTATTAAAAACAACGTTCATCACGCACGAAGTTGCGAACAAAATCTATCCATATAAATAAAGGTTAAAATGCTGATAGATAAACTTGTGAATGAGTATTCCAGTAACTTATTAAAATCGGTCACTTATTACACGTTTGCTTCTTACCGACCCTGTATGTAGGCGAGAACGTATAAACGATCTCGTTAAATTAATGGAGTATCGGTGAAATTTTCCGAGGGCTGTAAAAGTTTTCCAATAGATGCTCCCTATATTTACGTAAGTTAAAATTAATTAATGTGAAAGATCAATCACAGTCATCTGCGTCGTTAACCCATAATTGTTAATCGAATCGGGAAACTTTTAATTGTTAGGAGTCAATAATCCACTCGTTTGTTGGGGCCTTCAATTATTCAGAACATTATCCAGGCTTTGGATTATTTACTACACATATTTGTTGTATTATTGTTAGGTCACTGAAACGTTGTATTTGGAATTAGTAAAATTTTAGGTCCAAGTTTGTGGATTCGCCGCGCTTGTCCCCGGCTGCCATCTTTGTCATTTTACGTTAAATAGTAATCAAAGCATTTTTATAGAGGAGTTTTATTTCAATTTACAATTTGCACATATACATTTTATATTATTTATTTATTAAAGTTTACAGCGTCCCAAGTTGCAAGTTGGCCGTATTTTTAAACTTACTTAACAATGAATAATTTGACTTAGTTTTCTATCGTCTATACGTTGTTTTAATAATTTATATATTTTTTAACATTATTATGTTGTTATTAATTTGTTTTTAACTTGACACTCTAGCACAAAACTTTGAAATATTAGGTTTGATATTGTAATTAAGGTAATGAGTGTATATTGCGACGAATCCCATGCAGGTCAGAAAGGCCCAAAATATTGTTTGGGGATAGATAAATATTTACTCGCTTGTATTATTACCCTTACCGCCGCTTACTACTACTCCGTCTTACTTTCTACTTCATAGCCTTTACACTATTTAATTGAGTGTGCTATTGTTTGGACCAATTTATTTATTTCATTCAAGTAATTAAATTCAGGTAGTTTTATAACATAGTTACTTACTTTATAAACTTTTATACAGGTTATGTATTCAAACCATAACTTTGCCTTAAATCGAAATAGCAAACTAACATGCATAGAGTCCACTGTACGCTATGTGGTCACCGTCGCACATGGACATCTATTATCACCACCACCTTGATTAGACATGCAAACAGGATTGTAGCCGTGAGGGTGGGATGTGATCCGTTGTTACACCTGGGGGCTTATTTGGAATACCTTGTGTAACAGTAAGGCGGTGCAATTGTAAAATTAATAACATAAAACAAATTACTAACGACTTTTTGTTACTACAAAAAGACAGTTGAGTACATGGTCCCGAAGTCGGCGCTCAACGATCATTTAGTTGATGACGATTATTTATGACGAGAAAATTGTGTCCAATTTGAGCGCCGACTCCAGAACTGGTATTGTGTGCTCACCTTCCCGAATTATATTATTATTTCAAGTGTGTAGCTCTTAAGTTTATTCTTCAAATTTATTATTTATTCTATGTCTTTGTATTCGTATCAAGGTAATCTAAGATTAATAAGTTAAGCTACTTAGTACGTATAAAATGCTACATAATCCTCTGTGAAGCACAAGCCTCGCTAGATACATCTAAAATATCTTCGAGAATTCCGTTTCTATTTTAAGCTTTTATTTGCAACATATTCGTAGATAGTGGCGTCATAATCCGGGGTCTCCGGCCGAGAAAGCAAACTGCCCGCGCTAAGCCAGTTTTAATCAGACAGCGGCGATCCTCAGTTACTGCTAATTACGATACTCGGCCGACAACTTGGTCGGTTGTGTTTAATATCCAATTTGTGAGCTTAATCCTATTAACGGTTTCAGCACTCATTATCATTCGAGAGGCCACCTTGTTATGGAAAATTGCACGGCTTTGCGCGAACAGGTAACAACATTATGTAATCTTTCGGATTAGTCGGAGTACAGAACCAATCTGAGAAACCTGTCAGTAAGCTTGGCTGTATCTATGGGCTGAATATTATTGGCTCGCTTTGTTATTTTCTGTTAGTTTAGTACTTAACATTAAAGGTTTTCTTACCACAACGAGTAAGAGATATTTTTCATCACTTTTTATTATTTAAGGTTTTTATTGTATTCTTGAATGTATGATGTTAGCCCAAGATTCTGTCTAGCCTCAAGATTGGCCTGATTAAAGTCAAAATGAATAAACTTTTTTCTAGTCGATGTAAACGAAAAACAAAAATAGTTTGGAAAATCCAAAAGTCTTATAACGCTCGGTATTTAAAAAAAACGTAGAAAGTGCAGCTTAGTCAGCTCTATAGTCAACCAAATATGCCTATTTGGTTCACCTAAACTTATTACTTTAGCGCCATAAATTATATATACTAATATTTTTGAGACCAATTTATAAAGCAACCATGTCATTAAATTTTTCTGTGGCTCCACCTTTAATATACACTAGCTGCAAGGCTATAAAATTTAATAAAAATCAGCTGACAGCCTCACCAGTCTGTGGCTTAAAGTTAAACTTTAAGCTAAATATATGTATATATAACATAACTACTTATTATAATAAAGAAATAAGATATATAAAAACATATAAACATTACTAACACTTTATTTACTATAATAACATAAATAAAGTATTGATCATAACTCAATATTTTTTGGAGTACGGACATTACGCCAAAATACTGTTGACAATCTTTTAAGAAAAATATTAACATGCAAAGGTCAATTAGTAACTGACAAATAAAAAAAATGTATCATAAATTATTTTATCATTAAGATGGTTTTGTAACATTTCCCATAATTATTTTAATTTATGAATTGCACCATTTGTCCGCACTATCGTCTATCAATGAATGTACAAGGCCAATATGAGTATTAATATATAATTACTACATATTATTAACGAATTGTGTTACAGATGGCTAGTGTAAAATATGAAACATATTTAAATTGCATTATAGAGTTACAAAGGGTTTTAAAGGTAACCAAAATTAAAAAAATAACGAGCTTATTAACTTCCATATCAATAGTAGTAAAATATTTGATGTGATTAATGGATGGCACCACATATTACTATAGAATATATAATCATTTGAAGCCTAAGGCGAAAAATGTTTTACTATTGTTTTAAATATAAATTATAATTATTCATTTGTCAAACGATATCAACTCATTGACATATTTGACATCGATTTCCAATTTATTCCGACTACATATAGTGGAATTGAATTTAATATTATTTTTTTAACACCTGAAATACATTCAATTAGGGAATGAATTAATGAATTAGGGGATTAAATAGGTATTCAATCCAAAGATGCTTGATTAGTGCAGTTTTTTGGATATTTTTCTTGGAACATACATACGACGTCCACGAAAAGATATTTTTAATCAGTTTCTTTTGATATTACCTTGAACTTAGTATTTTTGAGATGTATCTTTACAAAAATCGTTTTTCAATGTTTTTCTGTTTTATGACGGGCCTTAAGAAGTATAACTTGAATAACTCTTAATAGCGGGCACATAAAATCGCTTGAACAAACGACGAACGTAATTCGATACACATGTACACTGTATATTCTAGGTGTAACCAGACTTTCAATATAAGTACTGCCAATAGTTTTAAATTTTAAATTAAACGTTATTTTTAGCGATACCATAATATCATATTAAAAAATTGATCTACTATAGAATTGGAATTGAATTGATATAATATGGATACATTGTGGAAGTCTCGTCGTGAGCTATCGATGAGAACGATTATAAATTCGTTAATCTTGCTATCGTTCGACTGTTGATACTCTATCAATATTCGACTATCGAGCGGCCACGCTAGTATAGCTTAGCCCGAGTGTGATCAGAACCATTTTGTTTACGCCACTTAAAAGTTGTAATATGCTTAGAACACACACCAATCATATTAGTGTATTAAGCGTAACTTTACAGCCCCTCGCATTATTTGCAACGGGGAAATTTTCAACCAACTTCAAACTTATAATGGAATTACTTTCGAATTCATGACCCGCCACAGACTGCCTGCATCTGAAATCCCTCATTTTACAACAAAATATTATCTCAATTTTATAAACTAAGGTCAGTTATTTAGGTTTCAATTTAAAGGAATTTCCTGAACATGTACTTATAAAAATATAAAATGACTTGAAATTATAATATTTCATAGAGTAGATGCCTAACTTTTCATGAAGTAGATGAATTTTAAATAAAGAAAAACTGAATGTTACCTCAAGATATGCATTTTGGTTTGCAGCTTTTTATACACAATGTCAAACCTTTTTTTTTAAAGATAGAAGGCTCTATTATCACTAATCTGAAACCGCCAAACTGCGATCTACAAACACGCGGAACTTTAATTTATATTATGTGTATAGATTATACTTTAATATAATAAAATTATTGTCAGGACCATAAAACATTTTCTTTTACGTTCAGTATTTTATAACCAATAAATGTACAAAATTTGTCCTAACGTAAAGTTAACAAATTGTTTTGGGAGCTTTAAAGTACTAACACTACTCAATCGTCCACATTTCGTCCGTCAGAAAATACGTGCCGTCTGGTGGCCCTGGGATCTTGCTCTATATCATGAGTAGACTGAAATTACAGCACGAACAGTAGCAAAATAGAAGCTTTTAAGGAACATTACCTAAAGTATCCAGTTTCACACCGAATGAGTTAACGAATGCAAATAATAAAAATAATTCAAGATGAATCATCTTAAATGAACTTATCTATCTTAATATTATTTGAATCATTATTATGATGATTTAGATGAAATGAAATTTTATCATTTGGTATTATTATTATATGTATATATGGTATTATACATTGGTATTTGAATAACTCAAAGGCATCAAATAAATAGAGACTATGTATAAAGTTTTTGAAAGGGATAAAAGGAAACAAAAAAAGCTTTACAAAAGTTTTTGAAACAGCATAATTTTGCAATGGCTTCGCACACCCGTCGACAAAATTAAGAGAAGGCTATGAAAGTTCTTTTCATGTTACAATTTCGACAACTTCTCCGCCTGGAGGTACGAAATGGGCAAATAAGAAAATTTGTTCGTAAGGAACTTGTCGCACGGTCAACAAATAAACAGCGAGCTAGTAACAGTTTGATGTGGATGCTCATTTACTTAATAGACTTAACAATAACAGAGACACATCATAACACTTACTGGCATGAAATTTTACACAGTTGTGTCTTTTTAAATAATAAAAATGAAATTTGCGAAATAATGTTTGGAGAATTGAGAATAAGTAATAATAGAAAGGACATGGCCAACTTGTGTATGACTCTGTACCTAGGTTCGAGAAGTGGTTGGACATTTGTGAATCTTAGTTTTTTTGAGTTTAAGATATTCTAATAATAATTATAATAAATAATAATGACAAAATACTTCCAAATTCCAGGAACTGAAGGTTTCTTGTAAGTATTATAGATAATCTGCAACATTTTACGTTTACATAAATATTACAGAAAAGTGAAAAATAAAATAATTATTAATTTGCTATACTATTACTTTTAGTGCATATGATTGTATTATTTAACATTACAATTAATTTAATTAATCATTATCTATACTAATATGAAAATGAGATGGTGTGTGTCCGTGGGTATGTGTGTTACTCAATGACGCAAGAACCACCGGCCCCATTTACATGAAATTTTGCATGGATGTAGCCTATTTAACTGGTCAGTCGATAGGCTACTTTTAATTTCGATATTTATCTCTATTTAAGGATGGCGACAATTTTAGTGACGTCTCTACATCCTTTGGTTTTAGACTTTCATATTTTAATTTTAAATGTAAAGAGCATATACGAGGTTAACGGTTAATTTTCTATCTCGAACGCCCTTATTACTTTTCATGTACGTCCCCGTTGGAGGTATATGTAATATAAGCAAATAAAATCTATTTTTTTTTGTCGCGTAGCGAAACACGGGTGCTACAGTCCATATCTTAATATTATTGTATATAAATATTTATTTACTTTTTATTGCATGATTGGTTGTATAGAATCCAAACGATAAACGTGAATGGAAAAAACGTCTGAATAGACCGGAAACAAATAAATTATTTTTGTAGACTTAAATGTTTCTTCCTAGTTATACATAAAGTATCCATAACATTTAGACTATTGCATTAGATTATTGTATTAGCATGAGCAGTGATAGCCGAATGGTTGAAACTCGGCCTCTCAATCGAGACTTCGAGGTTCGAATCCCAGGCACCAGTGATTTTTCTTAAAATCTGTGCGTATTAGAAGTTAATTATCACTGCTTTACGGTGGAAGAAAAAAACGTGAGGAAACCTGCACACCTGAGAGTTCTCTAAAAAAGTTCTCAAAGGTGTATGAAGTCTACTAATTCGTACTTGGCCAATGCGGTGGGCTATGGCCCGAAAGTCTCTCATTCTGAGAGAAGACCAAAGCCCTGCAGTAGAACAATAATGGGTTGACGGTATTAGACTATTGTACTTGTTCGCTTCCATCGACAACTAGGCAAAAACTGGCCATATCATTTCTATATTTTTTACAACTTTAGTCTGTAAGTCTGTGTGTTTGAAATCGTATCTAAAAGTACTAAGTTTAAAAGATTGATATATATTACTAGTAAATGACTTGAGGTAACATTAATTTTTATTTCATTATAATCCATACATTAGTTAATTAATACAATTTAAAGTGTTGCCTTTTTTAAACAAGGGTGTAACCGCAGGGCCCCTCTGGATTAAAGTAAACAGGCTTTATAGTCGTCATCATAACAGCAAGATTAATTGCCTTCAAAACCGAAATACAGAAGACACAGGTACTGGTATAATACATGAGGTTTTGTGTCAGTAACGAAATACACTTATCGCTTACTCGTCGGCGATGTGCCCAAGCTCTGAGACATGGTAACTGGTTGAAAGGTGGAAGCATTCATAATGTAACGAAGCGAAGCAGAGCCTCGCCTACGCGCAACGACAACTTTTTACCACAGAGTTAAATTAGTTTTTCATAGCCCTAACACCCCTGCCACTGTCATAACTCCGTCCTTAATTACGTCGACCCTTTGTCTTATCTTTGCGTGCGAGTAATTAATTACATTTCGTAATTAATTTACTCATATTAACGAAGTATCGTTGTGGAATAATTGAGCCGTTTATTAATTAAAATTGCCATGATAACAGATGCTGTGCTCGGTGCTCCCTTGAGAGCAAATCCTTTTCTAAAAACCAGCCGACATTTATTTTGTTAACCAGTAGAATTCCTATTGCCACGACGATGCAGGATAAACGAAATATGGGGTAATTAAACTTTCGCGTAATTATATGTTACACAAACTAATCGATCCATAGTAATATTATCAATACCAAAGAGTGTTTGTTACGTTTGGTTAGTCAAGTACTGTAGCAATTATAATTTTATTTAAAGGACGAACGTACGATACATTGTTTTTTCAAATCCAAACTTGTCAGGGTTGGATTCGAAATAAAAGATTAATGGTATTTTGTGATGTTATTATTTTGTTAAATGAAATGTCATTGAGGAAAAAAAACGTCATTTATTTGTCATAGAGTATTCGAGAACGAGGAATAAAAAAATATTACTAACATTACATGTTGGTCAATGTATGGACTCGTTCTTATCGTTATCACCGCCAAATAATCGCATGAAGATATAATATTGTCTTTCTCATTTATGTAACTTATTTATATATAATTATAGTCAACCCATTATTTTCCTACTGCATGGGTAGGGACACGGTTCTTCTCTCAGAATGAGACAATTTTAGTCCAAAGTCCACTGATCTAGCCAAGTGCGACTTGGTACATTTCAAATACCTTTGAGATTAATTTTAGACTCACAGATTTTTTTACTCTTAGGTGTGGAATTTTCCTCACGATATTTTCCTTCACCATAAAGCAATGATAAATACTAGATATGCTTTCTAATACGCATTATCATTTCGGTCCCTCAATGGAAAAGCCGAGTTTCAACAATCACTGCTCATGCACTTTGTATACCTATACAGTGAATTATAGTATGCACCTTCCAGATTTCAATAATATAACATACAACTAAATATAAAATTCCCTTTAACACACTAACAAGTGGACCGGCAGAAATTATTAATCATCCGTTATTTTCATATGCAACTTTGGCTGAAAATTCGCTGCAATTGCATCGTTGGCGAAGTGGTTCCAAATCCTTCATCATCACAAGAGACTGTCTCTGCAATAGATATTTGCGGTGAAGGCGATAGATTTTCACACACCCTCATTCTCGTTCTGGGTAGCTCTTTCTTTTCTGACAATGTAATCAGTAATTAAACTTTATGATGATGATTCTACTATTTTTTTATGTAACTCACGATATCCAGACATTTAAAGGCTCGTTCGGAATTAGGGTCATTAATAATAAAATTATTTTCTAATTTGGGAGGTTTGGTGAGGGTTGGTTTTTCTTTCTCATCATTATCACCTTTTCGACCTACGACGACAACTAAAATTAGATTAATAATTTTATTATTACTTAAGTCATCATCCACAAGCAATTATTCGATATAATCATGGCTGAAGGTTTTTGGAGCCTATCTATACGCGGGCTTCCTAAACAAGCCTATATGTATGTTTAGAATCAAGAATTTTTTGAATAAAATACAAACCGCACAACTTCAAAATCGCATGAAAATTTACCCGCATAAAAAAAGACCTTACAGAATATTTAAATTTATGATAATAATATATGCCATCGAATATTATCTATGCACTAATCACGTTGGTTACTTCGCAAAGCGTTTCTTGTGACGATATAATAATTATTTAAACACACATTACAGTATTGTATTTATGAGTTCGGGGAATTGGGACGGATAAACATTCGGTAATGCATACATTTGCGTCGATTTGATTGATTGCCCTGCGGTTACACGGGCCGATTGTCAAATTGTGAGGCTGGATCAGCCATTCAGTTGATATAACATATAAGATTCTTGTAACGATTAAAGTATTTATATACCAATAAAATAATGTTTTCCAGGATGCCATATTCGTTTTGTTTTAAACGAGATTTCTTTTTATCAATTTATAATGACCAGACTATTCTCAGTGTATAGTGCGTCGGTCATATGATTTATCTCTTCTAAGCCATATTAATATACTTATGAGAATAAAAGCCGTGAAAAAAACTTTTAAAAGTGATATAAAGCATTTTTGGTTCGTATGCGGAGACAACGCCTTTAGGTAGATGTTTGTGCCTTGTAACGACGAAGCAACGCTGTCATTT
>DWTU01000612.1:0-16244 GCA_018251515.1 Cecropterus confusis
CACAGATGCGTAGCTTCTGCCGAGAAATAAGATGGTCGCCTCATATATAAGTGAGCCGGCAACCACATCCTTCCACCGAAACGCAAGAGAGTTCATGCTAGATAAGAAGCAGTGGTACCTCCCCGGTCGAACTACATTGGTTTTACCACCTCTTAAATGTGTGTATGCATGTAATAGCCATGTGAGGGCAGTTAGTAACAAATGAGAATATCTCCGATTACTGAATATTATCCTTACGTATGTACCTTGTCCACTTAATACGTACATACTTATATAGCACCACCCGCGGCGGCGTGCCAATGTAATGTCTTGTCACAAAAACATTCACTGTTTACCACATAAGATCTGATTGTCTTTTTTATACGCAAATTTCGGTTATTTATAGACGACAGATTTTTCTCTTGCAAGCCAAAAGAGCGTTCTGCTTATATCATTGACTGAAGTAAATGCGATGTGCCACTCTTGTTAAATCCACAAATACTAAAATTGCTATAGGCATAGGATAAAAACTTTGTGATATTTGGCGAAGAGAATAGATGGAATATATATACTTGTAATTGCATGATACATGTAAATGATTCTTGCGGGAATGATCAGTGCTTATTGGTCTCGAAACTTTTAATTACGCTTAACCTCATACTCCTCAGTGACGGCGACGGTCATTAGATAACGGGTTCATTTTATTTATGACGTAGGCGCCCATTAAACAGGATCGTTGAATATTCCACCCCTAAGGAGACTAAATAAAGGTAGACTGTTTGTATTGCAGTTTGCGTGTCAGACTGTCGCGGACAACAACTAGTATTTGATAATTAAAGATTGATTTTCATTCTTAGATTACTTAATCACTTTAACTTAACAGTCTTAGCGCTACTTTCTCGGCAGACAGATGCGATTTCTCCATCCATCACAGCACAGAAAAGATGGCTTTGAAAAGTTTGAAAATTGAACAACGTCGTAGTTTCTAGTAATTATTTAGTACTCAGAAATACAGTTAAAGTTTATGTTTGTCTTGTTTAAAATTTTTGCTTATATCTCTTCAGGTTTTTAATAAAATTTTACGATTACTACGACTATCTGATACAAACATCATATTTGTTTGTACAAGCGGCATCGACATTGAAACTATTGCCATTAACGGAACTAGAAATAGCTCCGTGTCCAATTATAATAGTGATAGCGTATTCTTGCATTTTTTGGGTTCATTTATATAAATTAAAACACAATATATTGTAATCGAATGATATAGAAACATAAAATACCTAGTTGTTATTGGTGAAACTACTAACGACTTTAAACACACAAAATTGAAATGGTTTATTCGTACCGCAAAATAAGTCTCTTTCAAAAATACTTCTTTGTTATCTAAAGATAAAGATAGACCTTTCACTTATTAAAACCAATGACAGTAGCAAAAAAATACATTCAAAACTTACTTTCCTTTGATGGCTATCTGATAAGTACACATAATAATCTTCACTTTCATATACAACGACCATAAAGCCATTAGGCACACCAGTGACTCATTGACGAATGTTACGATGAACATATCACTTGGATTATGGTCTGTAGGCCGTTATAATAAAGTGCACAGTGTAACACCAAAAAACAATTTCAATAGCGCCGATAAAAAATGACAGAAAAAATTTAACGACTATTTATGATGAATGATCTCGTGTGGGTTTTCTTGATAAACGCCGCGATAAAAACCTCAAACAGACAATTAGAAAGGAAGCTTAGAAATGTTCATGACTTGAAGATGTTTTGATCATAATCATTATGCGAATTAACGTTTCTCATTAAATCTTTAAAGCACATAATAAGCAAATTGATTTTTCAATGCATGCAGTTAATAGCTTTCATACGAGAACGGTTATGTGTTTTTTTTACAAATGTAGCTGTATTGTTGTACATTATGAAAAGATGGAAGTCGTACACCTTAACATATAAAAAGGAGAGAGTTTCGGAGAGCGCATACAAATAGGATGATGTTCCTCCAAAATTATAATCTTTACATACGATTTATCAATATTATAGTGTTTTCTGAAATTACTTAAAAATCCACAAAAATGCAAGTGGACACAATATAAATTTACCATACAAAGATTAATGCAATAAAACAAAACCATTTGAATTCGAACCACTTGACTCCGTATCCACAGCTGACTAAACACGCAAAGAGAAGCGCAATATACAGTCCTATTGAAGGCGAACGATCGCTCGCGGAAACCTCGACAGCCCTCAAAGACAATAGACCTAGTAAAACTCAATATTCAAATGAACTTGCCGCAGTCATCAATAAACATTACGTTGCGAGAACTATCGCGAATGGTAATAGGTATTGTTCCTTCCGAGAACTAGAAAGATGAAACATGGATGACCTGTGTTATGAATAATTAAAAAGCAAACGATCTCATGGATTCACGGTGAGAAAATGTAGAAAGCTAAGGATAATGGAGCACGACTTCAACAATTTGGTAATTTAATAAATGCCTAAAAGGCATTTTGGCAGGTAGTAGAACCAGTGTAGTTCGACCGGGGAAGTACCACCGCCACACCTATTTCTAGCGTGAAGTAGTTTTTGCGTTTCGTTGGAAGGGTGTGGTTACCGGTTCAATTATGTATGAGGCGACCATCTCAGTCTTCAGGAATAGCAACGCATGTCTTATCGTCTTCAGATAGAATCCCGGTTCTATATGAAGTTGCTTACAGATGTCTATGGGTGGCAGTAACCAGGTGGTTAATGCGGCGGTTTGTTAATTACTATGGTAGGTACCATCAGGTGGACTGCATGCTCGTTTGCTATATCAATCTGATAAAAAAAGTCTACATAGATAGCCTCTACGGAACTTGTTAGAAATAAAAAACCGCCAACAACTCATCCGTTGACCCAGAAAGTCGATACTTTGTTATCCTAAATATTGTTGAACGCGTGAGAAGGCTAAATGGAACGGAATTTTCCGTAAAACCAACGTCATTTGATCCGTCTGATCCTTCTTTGAAGCCATATTAGTGAGCCCAAAAGACACGGTAAAGACATGACTTTTATAAATATGCCAGGAGTGCAATAAATACATAAAAGGGTTTTTGCAGAATTAAGTAGGAATTAATACACTATTCCTCTGTCAATTACCTTAGAATACCTAAACATGCATTATTCAAGGAAGAACGGACTTCTAACAGAATTTACTCGCATACATATATTGATGAAGTGATGCGGCGTGCGGATGCCAATGGTTCACACGCTTTCGTTCTATAATTTGCATACTTAACGCAGTGGAAAGGTCGTTCGGTTTGCGACGTGACATCGGGGAAAAAATACCAAGAGCACGTCGTCGTCAAGTTGCAAACTAATGAATACGACATTGGATGCGTCTAGGTCACAAATCCGACAATTGACGAAAGCTGGACCGTTCGATCTTTGCGAACGAGGCCGGGCCAGGAATAAACGCACAATTCACTGTCGACGGACGCCTTGTCGTTCTGTCACTTGTCAATTATCGTTCCGGTCGATCGAAAGGGCTCGTTTTTTAAATATCCCCATCAACTTCGTTTTAACTCTGATGATGCTAATCCGTTACATCCTTCGCAGTTTATTTAAATATTTTAACACCTCATTTTCAACTTGGGAGTAAACGTTTCACTAAGAGCATTTAAATTAAGGCGAATTAATGTGCGGTATTTTTGGCCACGCCATTCATGTGTAGAATTTATAAGGTCTTTTCTTTCACTTTTCATTTTCAAAGTGAACGAGAGTAAACGAACGGTTTTAATTACTGCGGTAAGGCGCTTAATGTACAGAGGATCTAGCAAATCGTAATTTACGATTTACTAAACGATAATATGCTTAAAGTAACACCGAGGGCTGTCGGTCCCGGTAATTATAAGTAACATTTGTAAAACTTCATCGGAAGACTTCGGACCGTTTAAAAACTTCCGACATGCGGGTTTTATAATATCCTGTAACCTTGCAAATGCAAGAAAACAATATATGGTACTGAAATTTTTGTCTGTTGTAACGTTCAGCTACAACAAACTTGTTCCGAAATAAGGAAAAGGTTTACGACAAAAATCATTAGAAAACTGTGAGCAAAATTTCAAATAATATTACGTGGAAGAGCCATAAAGGTAAATATCAGTCCTGAGAAGTTTCGAAGAGTTATTCTTCGAATGGAATATTGTCAAACAAACCTTGCCTCGCAATGTTGATCTCCATTGTTCCAACAGCGAAACGAAAACCATTTAACGACAAGTGTTTATCCAAACCACAACGTTCAGTACTCTTGTGCCTTTTTTTCATCTTATAGACAACGTTCATTTTTAATCATAATGACTATTTGGACCTTACAATGAAACAATAGAAACGATTAATTAATTATTCACAAACACAAAAGGTTTTTGTGTTTTGACTAATCGTTTTCATGATTATGAATTCATCTCAAAGACGAGGTTATTAGTTAATTAATTAAAACAACAACCCCGTATGACATTGCAATCATAGTGATCCCCATTGGGCAAGTGAAACTGTTTGGAAGTACGGGAAAGTAAACATTTGAAGAATTTGAAAGTGAAAAGGCTAAATTTTGCCGTCTATCAAAACAAACAGTAAAAGATTCATACACATTAATCACTGCACTCATTTGGGTGAAATACAACATGTAAGCCGTGCTGCCCATGAATCAGGATCGGTGAGCTGTCGGTCTTGGAATTAACGTTCGAAATGATTAACGGCTGATTCATTTTATCGATGTGTGCACTCCGCTACAATCTTATAGGCGTGGGCGAAATAAACAGCAAAGCAATTTTAAATTCACTTTCATTACAGTTCGACTCCTATAAATTTGTGATTGCAAATTTTCTAACGTCTCGACATTCATCATTCATCTAAAATTTTGATTTTAATAACATTTTCGCAAGGAAAGATTCGTACAGATAAACGAATTTCAAGACAAATTGTAAGTATCATGTAACATGTTAATAGCACTTTTAAATGAAGGAATATTCTGACGACGATGTACTTGATCTGAATTACCGTAACAGCTTTGATATGCAAAAAAAGCGCCCGTTTGTTACATATTATCCAGCAGACAATCTTTGTAAGATTTTTCCAATGGAATTGATTCTAAAGTATAGGAGAAATATATGTATCATGTATTAGATATATATAATTATATTATAATTATGCATCCTTAGGACTCTTTTAAAGCCTATTCGGACCACTATGAGAAATGACCCGGCAGTAGAAAGCGACAGTGATTCTTTTTCGGTTGCGCAAGCGCCGAATCGGCGGTCAGTGACCGGCGCGTCGCGGGGAAAGTCGCGTAACCGACTGATCGCTGTTTAATTAGCTCTTGTGCGTATGCGCCCAAATATATTTGAAATCAGCATTTATATCATATCACTGAGGATGTCTGAGGCTGATTAGACAATGCTCCGAAGCGGCGCAAAGTAAGATCCTTAATATTGAGCAATGTTCATGTTATTAGTGGATCGAAATTATGTAAATAGTATCTGACAAAATTTACATGGTACATTTACACCTGCCATTGGTAAACTATTTTTTTTACATCCTGTATCTTGTGTATACTCGAAACAACAATAAATATAATACATGCATTATTTATCACTTGTTTTATTTTTTGCAATGATGAAATCAACATATATTTAATGACCACAAAAAATTTTGGCCAAAAGATAGAACATATTCTCACATCAACACCAACACCATTCCTCTGAGAACGACAGCTTTAATAAACTAAGAAACGATTAACATAACAGCAAGTGTTAACAATGAGCTATTATTTAAGTCAGTGACATTTTATACCCATTAACAAGTCAACAACCCCTCTGACAACGAGGCGATTGCAAGGTCCTTACACCACCACACAAGGCATACGTTTTCGAGGCAGAATAGATAACAGCCAATTACATTACTATGCCGTGAAAGAACCTACTGTTTCATTTAATTATTCTATACAGTTTAGGTACATACTACTGAAGAAACAATATATGTATGTCTCCATTCAAATTAATGACTTAAGAGCATATTTTTTTAAAATATAGTTCTAAACAATTTAATTAAAATTGCATTTTATTCTGGAAGCTTTTAACATTCTCCACTTAGCTACTTTAGTGCAAATTGGTTCTGGCTTAAGGAGTCAATCCATATCAAATGTTTTCAAACAACCATTGGTGCCTAAACATAGTTTAATGAGTGTTATCCGATGTTTACAGCGAGGCACAGTCTAATCAAAAGCTCAGGAGTCTAAGACACCAGAGAATGAAAAAAAATATCAACCACACATAGACAAAGATGATAGTTTCTATGTTTCACATTTAAAACCTATATATAACAGTTTTTAAGATTTATCTGAGGCCTTGAATTAACAAATGTTAGGTAAAAATCACTACATCTATGTGCCAAAGATGAATACACAAACACCCAGACCCAGAACAAATCTGAAATCATCATTCAGACGTCTATCTGGCCGGGCATTGAACCTGGGACCCACTGCATGTCAGACCGGTATGGTGACTGCTGCACCACGTGGGTCGTCATATCAACAGTAACAAAAGTTACTGTTGATATCTAATATCCAGCTGATTTAAATACTTGTATATCATTTGGAAGGAATAATTAGTTTGGTACAATGAATATGGTTGGACTGGGAAGGTACCACCGCTACATCGATACCTAGCACAAAGCCTAAATGATGGTCTACACCTTAATAAAGACAATCTCAACCTTAAGGATTGACAATGCACCTATGATCAGGCTTCAAATATCTGTTGTTGAGTTGTCTACAAGTGTTATTTTAACTTTGGAAAAATGTGCAAAACTAGCTTTTGTTATTGAAATAAAATCTATTTGTTTTGTATAGGCCTACAGATGCACTGATACAGATGACAATTTGTTAATTGTCAGTTACAATATTTTCTCTAACACTGCCACCAGATCAGAACACAACCTCAACTGAGAAGGTCAAGCGCAAAACCAACATCTCTTTTTTCTTTACAATCAGTTCAGCCATATATATACTTTAATTGTTATCTTTTTCTTACAATATACTATCTTGTTTTTACATGAAGAATAAAAACTAGTCCTTGTATCATGATTATATCTGACTAAACAAGCGGCTTGTTTGTCAATATTCATTCATGCTAACATTTAAAGAAATTTGTGTTCTAGACTGGCATATTACATAGAACATAAGTTTAGCTCACATATCACTTGGCTCGCTGCCAGTTAGCTATGACAGGTCTGAGCTGAATCCAGACTCTAATCCAATCTAAATGTTAATAGCTTCTCCTAACTATGCCATTTGATCAAACACAGTAACAAGGCAATTACATATAGTAATTTTGTTTACATTGACGTTTTTATGTTTACTTACAGTGATGTTTTTATGTTTACATTTGCTTTAGTGAGGGGTGAGACAATAACAATTGTTTTGTTAATGTTGTTAATTACTTTTTGTAATGTAATAGACGGTTAAATTGTTGGAGCTCGGTAATATGTTTATCGAAGTAATCAGGCAATGTTTGATCTACATCTAGATAGTTTCGAAATTAAGATTACAGTTAGCTTTATTGCGAATTTTTAAAGTAAACCTCTTAGGTGTTAAGTTTCGTTACATTTGCATTAATGACACCAAAGCAATTTTAGCACACATTAACAAAAATCTATTCTGAATACTTAATTTTATCTTAATAATGAATAATGAATTGAGCAAGATGTAAATATAGTTCGTACTACGCACTTGCAGATCAGCTAACCTTGCGGATCAGCTGACATTCTTTTCTGATAAATTGTTAACTGTCAATAGAGTGTACATCAATCATGTGTGTAGGAAATTTAATAAGCCCTCACCTCTTCTCGTCGTTTGAGCCAGCGGCCGCACGGGCTCTCCTCCAGGATTTCACTCTCATCCTCGGAATCCTCTCCGCTTTCTCTCGGCGATTTCCGCTCCTTGTCGATACTTCTTCCACCCGACATTACTCCAATTTATCGACACTAGCAACGAAAACAATCACCGCACAGTCCGATTATATCGCACAGACGTTTTCGAGTAGAAAACACTCGGATATATTTTCAAAATACACTATTTCTTGTAACCATAACCAAGGCTGTTAGACTGGACGTCACTATCGTTTCATCCCAAACCATTATTCGATTCACGACACACGGTAGAAACGTTTCGATTCACGAAAAATGAAGTTCAATTATTCCTTTACACAAAGCGATAAGACGCAGCGTGTCTAGCGAGCTTACTCATGTTAATTGAAATAAATTGTTCACCGGCGTAACTCCCGACGTATTTCTGTCCGACACAAATATAAAACCATAGAGCTACAATTATTTTTTCTTAGACCATAGACTGTTAGACGTATACAGATAATAACTAACGTATGAAACAAATAATTTGATTTTATTATTAAAATATAAGAAATGATTTTATGGTTTATAAATAAAGTATCAAAAGGGCTAGATTCATTAATATTTTCAATGCTAAAATAGGAATATACGAGTGGCCTGCCATCTACTGAGTAGTTTAGAAACTATGCAACTAACGTCCTCTAGTATGAATTTTGTAAACTATTGTGAATGCTTGTAACCTTTGCAGTGCCATCTCCATTGAAGTATACAAACTAATTTGTACCATTAAAAAAGCTAGATAGGTATTACAGTCATGATACCTTATACCATCGCAAGATGGAGTTGTAGTTGTCGTCGCAATTTTTAAATTATAAAAATCGTGTTAATTCAGAAAACCCTGATGAAACTTCGAATTCCCTTTATTATTTTTTAAAGCTTTTATGTACCTTGCCATGCCATGTAGGTAAAAGTAAGTAAGTATGATTAAATCTAACCTTACACGTTGCATTTACCTTGACCTTATACGTTGCATTTAACTTGAATCATTGAGATGAAATTTAGATATAGTTGTCGCGAGAATACATTTGGAAATCACAGACCAAGACCAGAATAAATCTAATATGGAAAATTCCGCGACATGCTTTTATATGATAAAATACAAATTGTTCAAGTTCAGTTTCAGTTCAGTTCAAGATATAAAAGGTTGTTTTTAAATATTAATTTGTTTAATTTATTAAGAACAGGCGCTACAATTATTTTCAAAATAATAACATCTTGGACTCATTACATTGACCATTGTTTAGTAACTTACCTAAAACTTAAGAAAATGAAGGATCTGATTTTACTGCTAGAGAGATCTAATGATTTTGATATTGATAGTTTCAAAGTTATCGTATTCTGTTTAAAAGCTAATTTTTAACGGTAAGAATGAATGAAAGTGTAACTCTAGTTCCTGCACAAGTATCTACGGTTTTAATTTCTCCAACCTACACTTAATAATTTCGTGTTACTTCTAAACATACATGTTGTTCCTTTACACATTCATAAAGCAAATATTAGCTGCAAATCGAAGGTTTTTTCGGCATTATTATGCCAGGATGTGAACGCAAATAATTTCTTATTAATATCTCGTCCAATTGCCAAGGTATGGACGTCCACGCATTCTAATATTTTGTTACCTATTATTAAGTGTGAGTACCTAATATTCATGCAGAAAAATCTATTTTGGATATACCTACTGTATGTTCGACAGGAACAATATTCGACACAAGTCATAATTATGGTGATATAAGGTCAGAAAATATAATATATGAACTGAGACTTGGTCGAAGATTCTCTTCGACCAAGTCTGAGTTTACCTAATTGTGTAGTAATGCTGAATTTGTAATAAAACAAGGATTATCAGTATAATCATCCACGAAATGGACTCTAAATACTCGTAAAAGCTGTAGTAAATTGTAACAGATACGTAATTTCTGTCTCTCGCTAATTCTAATTATAGTCGTAGCTTGATTATTACGCACGAGTAGGTGTTATATATTATGTTTCGACGGCTTCCGTTTTCAGTAATTTTACTGGCACAAATAGATCTGTGAAAGCTATCTTAATATAAGAATATTCATATTTGTTTCGTCCTACTTTTTTCTATTTTCAATAGGTATTGTCAGGTACAATGTAACTAAACTTCTGTTAAATCTTCTGTTATTCGTAGTTATTTAATTTTGGTGTATATCAAGGTTTTTATCTAATAAAAATCTTGGTAGGTATTCGTTTTCTCAATTTCTTATTAGATTTCTTAAGTCACAGAGAATCATTTAGTAGACCACTTAAGCCAGATGCGAGTAGACCACCATGGATTGAGATAGCAAGACAGACTTTCATGTTTAAATATGCCACAAAAAATTTAAACGATATAGATGAAAAAATATAAACGATTAAGTCTGTCAGTGACTAATTGCGAGCGGTACGATACTTGTGAAATTTATTAACTAAGAATTCACCTAAAGACTTATTAAAATAACTATGAATATTGAATAGTGTTTAATATTCCATGAATATTATTATAAAAGATTCAGCTTATTTAAATACAGCTTAAGTCATAAATTAGGAACTTTAATCAGAGTTAATGAAAAATTGCACTAATTAATATTCATTTCATTTCAGTCAGTAACTGGTTCCAAGAGCGCAAGTTAATACATTTTAGATTTTTACGTATGGATCCTAGTTTTTTGTATTAAAATTTTTCTGCGGTGGTCCGTATGACATATTCTATTTCTAAGTTAAATAACTAGTCTGAAATAGTTTGTACGGACAAAAAATAAACATTTTGAAAGAGGCTTAATCGTTAGGATACTTACCGGTTTTGCTGAAAACTATAGTTTGTCAATCTATCATATACCTCTTTTTGTTTTTGAGATGAAAGCTTTAAAAGCCATCACGGTGCTTTTGGGCACCGACTTACATGGAATATTTACCGCACTAAAACCACGTCGGTGAGGATCCTTGGCACTTCGCAAAGAACACCGGGAGCCCACTGAGCGGGTTGCCGTCTGGGAAGCAATTACATTCAGACCGCGGGTGTTGAAACGGTATACGGTCACTTTGGCCAGTTGAGTTTCCACTTTTGCCGTCCTAAATCCTGGAAGCTTTCTTTTAACAGCTTACAGGCTGGGGATTTGGTACATTTAGTCAGGTCACCATACTACAGGGATGAGCAGTCACATACTTTTAAATATTCGCTATGTGATGCTGAGTGAGCAAAATCGAAATTTAGTTGAAGTAATGAAATTTATATTACATTTGAAGATGCTGCGTTCACTAATGTATATGCTTTTAGGTTAACTGGTGAAGAGGATTGAAATAAATTAGCTGTAAAACTAGAGGCCAGTGTCCATTTCAAGGTATGGACGTTTTAGTTTTATGTCGATGAGGTTTTAGGTAGTGGTTTCATTTACGACGTGAAACTATCTGATACCGTTTTTTATATGGTAGTAGCAAAGTCGGTTACTAATGCGTTGCTTCCACAGAGGTGGTGTCCTTCGTGGTTCGACCTTCTGGAGTTTTTTTTATTTTTATTTTATATTATGGAAGTAGCAAACGAGCATGAAGCCCACCTGATGACAAGTGATTACTGCCGCCCATGTACATCAGTAATCAACCCTAGGTAAGATCAGTCTTACCTACGGTTAGCCACAGACGCGTTTGCTACCCATGAGGACTAAGATGGAATGTCTCGAAAATGTCTCCCTTATCACACCCTACAAACTAGAATACAACTGCGCATAATACTGCTGTTATTGGGCCGAAATAAGTGTGGTACTTCCGGAGTCGAACCACAAAGAGTTCTATCACCTTCAAACACACTACAAAAGGCTCTACTACTATCAATTGGAAAAAAGGTAGGTTTTTTTATGTAGTCTAGTTTTTTGTGTAGTCCACACAATTATCATCATCTTGGTGTACAGAAAATTACCATCCAGAGCAATTCCGATCTGACATGTAAACGGTTCCAGGTTTAATGTTTGTATTATATTTCTTTCAATTTATATCTAATTGTTGCATTCGACTTATCTTACTTATCTTTTTATGTATGGAGCGGAAGAAATAATATATCTTTTACCATCCGCTGTACGACATGTCGGCTGTCCACATATATCTCCAGGGGTAAGTAACCTTTTTGCACTGAGTTTATTTACCTGCATCTTGCAGACGTCCTAAACTTAATGGGCTAATGCAAGCAGGCATGAACGTTAGAACTTATTCCCGTTTAATATATCGTGGACATAAAATTCGTACGTGACGACGGTGCTAATGGTGCCAATTTTTTGGTAGCTAAAGATTAACCTTTTTTCAGATGTAAGATTAAAATTACTAAATCTTTCCTCGGCTAGTAACACTTGTTGCACATAATTCGAACTGTATTCTATATTGAGCTCTTTTTTAAATTATCGAATCTATGCGATATATCTTTGTCTATTGATCTAACAATTTAGTAAATTATTATAAATACAAAAATCCGTCTTAAAAACAATTTACTGAAAAGATAAAAGCGAGTACTTTTACTGGAACATAATGTCTTAAATTTGTATAAGGGTCACTTACGAATAGTCAGATACAATGTTTATTCTTACATTGCCACCGGATTTGAACATCGTTTAGCATCGTTTGATATACATATTGTTATAGTAAGAAAATCGGTCTTTCCCCCACATTTGTAAATTTTCAGGTGCCATAATAAAAAAAGGTAATTATATGTCCTATGTTATGAAGATAAATCCAACGACGCCTCTGTATCAAAATCCGACAAGAAATGGACATACGGATACATACAAATACGCTCTAAAATTTCATTATCCTCGTTCTGGCGCAGCCGGGTAGAAGGATGAACAGTATCTATAGGAGTTATCCCTATTCTATTCCGAATTAAATTGAAAACCTCATGTATCTCATCACAACAATGCAAATTCAACTGTTCTGTAACTGAAATAGGTGATACTATCGCTGGTATCAAATAAAATATGTTAGATCAATATAGGGCGAGATGATATATTTGTGTTCGCTGTGGCAAGGGGTCCGTCAATGATTTCGAGAGGTTTTATAAGCTCGGATGTGCCTTTAAATGGAAAGATGGCGATTATTTCTTTGTCTAAACCGCAGTAGGCGTGTGGTACAAAAACAATAAATCTGCGCCAAATCTTACTGCGAGCCTCTTGTTGCGGGCGGAGAGCTTACGCTGACCGAAATGGATTAGATTTTAGGGTTGTGACCTCTTAATTTGTTATTTATTATAACAAATATAAGGTAAAATAATTAATTATATATGTAACTATATCTACATCTACACGTACACCTACGACTACACCTACACCTACAACTACACCTACACCTATACCAACAACTACACCTACACCTATACCTACATTTACATCTACATCTACATCTGTACCACTGGTCCAATTTACATGAAAATTTGCAAGCGTTTAGCTTATTTAACTGGTCATTCTATAGGCTAGTTTTGATTTCGATTTTTTTCGCTATTTAAAGATGGCGACTATTTTTATGACATCTCTACACCATTCGTATTCAGACTTTTATATTTCCATTTTAAATAAAAAGAGAACGCTAAAAAAAGTAAACATTTGATAGCATATAAGATGTTAACGTTTAAATTACTATCCGGATGGTCCGTATCATTTTTCATTGCCTCAAACGGTTAGTGAGTAAAACCTATTTTTTTTGTCACGTGGCGAAGCACGGGTACTTAAGCTAGTATTTATATATTTTTGTATTTTGAAAGAATACTGTAGGAGTAAAAAATATCGGTAAGTATGGGTAGGAGTGAAATGAAATGAAGAGTCTTTATTATACTCGTGCATAGGTCTACGGGGCACTTACAAGTTTTCGGTTACAATTTGTTTTCTTACACTACCACCGTAAGACTACCCCAATCGAGAAGATCCGCCAAGAAACTCAGCGGGTTTGCCTTTGTATTTTGTTCTAGGAACAGTTACGGATTTCTCCACGAAAAAAAAGGGCATCGCTCCGACCTCTGGGTTCCGACTGTCGTTCTTTGGCCCCGGAAAACGGTTTTGGTAGAAAACCTCTCTTGCCCAGCCTATGTTATGCCCCCATTTGGGAGAATATATCTCCGGTCATTAGGGCTTAAATATTTCTATATTTGTTCTGTAGCGTATCTCATGAGGGACACTATTGGAGCTTAAAAAAAGAAATCACAGTTTGTAGTAAAACGAAGAGACAAGTTTACCGCGGGCGTCGGACCAGCTTCATTTAATTGTAACAAATTGCCAACCCTGGTTCACAAGTGAAATAAGAAAATCCGTATTCAGTAAGTATAGCGATATGTAGGCAGAATAAACAAATCTATTAACAAGCTCTACGAAAATCCCTAACAAATCATCCATCTCATAATATAAGTACTTGCTACCTATTAATGAAACTTCTTAGCGGCAAAATGAATGAGGAAAATTATGTGTTTTTTGGGATACTAAAACAGCAAATGAGCAACAGTCTACTTTATGGTAATTGAAATTTATTACTCATGGACAATCATCTCCAAATAGAGCAGGGTTCTACCTGAGAAAGTGCAAGAGAGGTGGTAGCGGAAGGTAAGGTTTGATAACCCCGAGAAGGACGGCGGCATGTATGGCTGCATGTCGTCGCAGACACCTGACCGTGCAGAGTGCCGTGCAGTTACACGTCCCCCAAGAGATGGGCCCGTGAGGAGCACCACGCTAGGGGGGCACCGGTGCGTTCCATTGGAGATCTTGGAGTCTCCTATAAAGGCTGAGGAAGGCCACCGAGGCGGTTTTAAAGGGTAAAAATCCCAAAGAACCCAGAGTCTCTCCCAAGGCTTCAGTGTACCTTTTGAAGGTTTCCCCTATCACCAAAAAAGGTGTATTACAGATTAAATAACTTTATTGAACTTCCTTTTGACTTAGAGCAGTAGAACATCATTCTGATAACTGATTTAGATGTGGTAAAAATATGCATACCAAAAGGAAATTGTTAATTTTGTACGTATTTATTTTTCGTATGTAAATAGTAATGTGGTCTATGATGTCATGAACATTGTGTAAAGATGTTGATTCCAAATGGTAGTATTAACCACAGACCACAGTAACGAAAAAGAAATTTCATTGAATTAGTAGTTAATTTGATATGCAATCTGTATTATTCATAATAATTATTATATCAGCATTCTTGCTAAATAACATACAAAGTATATAAAACAAGTAATGTATGTGATATATATCATGTCACAAAATCTCAATTCACACTTATCTCAAGCTATAAATGCATAAAATATGGAACGTAAAATTGTTGAATATTAATCCCTTTCGAATTTTTTTGTCAGCTCGTAGCAAAAACATATTAATTGATTGTATCAGAATACACTAACTTGTCCAAACACTCTGCTAGCCTATCATCAGCTCTCCGCACGACAGGCAGCATGTAGTTGAGCAAGTGTTGCGTGGGCTGCATGGTGGTCTGCATGAAGGGCGCCAGCGGAGCGGTGGGCCCGTACGACAGCCGGCATAGAAGCGGAAATGAAGCGCGGTCTCCACACACCAACAGCAACGTGATCGCCACGTCGTGGTAGCCCTGAAGAAAGTAATAAAAATTACTTACGTTTATGTACTACACTCATATTTACAATTTTTTTTAATCTGTATTCAATTTTAGACAACAAGGGTAGACTGAATTACTAATATATATAAAGTATATTAAAATAAAGAAATGTACATACACATGTGTTGTATACACCTTTTCATTTTATCCGTCATATATTTATTAATATGTATTATGCACATTTCCTTTATTTTATATGTTATTCATTATAATAAATATTTATAGTCAGAACTGAATGTTCACTTTTGTATTATAAATATTTATTACTTGAGTTATTAGTGTGTTAAGTGGATATATTGCTGATTAATTGTTCGAGACTTCCAGTGAAAAAAATTAAAGTGATAAGAAAGAAAAAATATATTATAAAGATAAAGATAAAAATATATTATTAAATCAGGTTTTTTTTTCATAAATCGATCGCAGTATCGTGTTTTCGTTATAGTTCGTTCAATTTAGGCGTATATGCCGGTTCCGTCAACCCATTATTGTCCCACTGCTGGGCACGAGTCTTCTCCCAGATTGAGAGTTTCAGTCCATAGAATGATTTTTTTGACATATTTAGCTGCGCAATGTCTTCTATTCTATCCGAACGTCTTTGCCGTTTCAGTTACAAGCGACTTATTTACTTCGATAATTGATAGTGTGAGAGAAAATTTAATATTTTAAGTTTTGGTTTTGATCATGTGTATGCGCATTAGGTACCATGATGCAAAAAAGA
>DWTU01000613.1:0-16237 GCA_018251515.1 Cecropterus confusis
TTCTATTATATGAAGGGAGCTGGGAATCACTCTTTTTTACTCCCGTCCACCAGCACAGGGATAGGGAGTGGCTGAAAAACAGCGCTGTGTAGGATCGTCGTCCTATGTCAGCACAAGCTGAGCCACCTCCTATTGCTCATGCACGCTGTATTTTGTAGGATATGTAATGTAATTTCAAATGTTTGTATGTGAAAATAAATTGATTTAGTATCATTATTATTATTTATTATTATCAATTATTTAATTTAGTCCATAGTCCATTTTTATAATAATTTGTTTGTAATAAACTTCGTGTCCTGGTGTGCTATAATTATTAATTATGTATCACATAAATATAATGTAATTAAATACCACAAATTGTAAGTGCCCACTGACGCCCACGAACGTCTGTAACTTCATTTATCACAGGGTTTCCACCTTTTTATTCATTTATTTATTCTATCACAGTTGGGTTGTTTAAGAAGTCAGTATGAAAGTGAGTCAGCAATCACAATCCTCTGATACGCCAAAAACTGCTTCACAGTAGAAATGGGAATGGCGGTGTCATTCCCCCCCACGCCCCCTCGAGTCATACTCATTCTACCACCTGATGATAAGTAGTCACTGCCGCCGAAGTCACCTGGGATTAAGCCCAAATTGAATTGGATTCTTACCTAGGCTCGGCCTGGATGCAGTACTGCCCCTAAGGACTAAGCTTCGTGTCTCTCTTTTTCACTGCAGTTAATAAATGGCTGCATATTATTTTTTGCTTCTATTTCGTAAACTTTGTATTGAGCGAAGAACATAAAATAATTATAGTAGGTATGTTACGGGTACTCACGATATTTTTCACGGTTTTTGAATTTCTTTTTGCCTATATTTCGACCCAGTTACAAGGATCGTATTCACTAACTGGGTCGAAATATTAGCCAAAAAGAAATTTAAAAAACCACGTATCGTAACATATTAAAAAGTTATGATATTAATAGGTAAGATGCCCAGGCGTGGGCACAATGAGGCGCGCCTAATTAGTGCCAGAAATCTGCTTTGCATGTTAAGGAGCGTTCGTAGACCCTTCCGTGTAAGCCGAGCTAATTAGTTTGAAAACGAAAGCCTATTGATCTGCTTTGCAAATGATGTTACATGGACGCTCTAGATCAGATCATAAATGTAGTAAGTTCTTAGGTTTCAAGTGATTTATTTATAGGAATTCGATAATAGTGAATTTCCACTTCATTTTGTACTGTTCTCTGTTGATTTTAACGTCGGGTTGATTATAGAGTCGTAAAATCACGATTTGATCCGGTACTAAGACTCAAATCTACCCAACTAGTCGATGTTATTTCGCTTGAAATTTTGCATATCCCCTGAAATGCAAGATTAAAGCAAAATTTTGATATTCCTTCTAAACCACATGTGAGCACATGTTGAAGACGAACCTGACACTTACAAAGTCAAATCAAGTGATTTTAGTTTTAAAACAATGATCGTTATAAGTAAATAATCCATAGTTATAAAATAGACCATGTACCTATACATTATTATATATAGGACTACATACTTTTTGAGATTAGTCATTCTGAATTCCCACTGAACACACGTGTCTGGGTAAAAATAGCTTTAATCAGAAAATAACTAACATAGCAATTTTGCAGCAAAAAGCATAAAGCAATGATACAAATTGATCAATGATACAAACAAAAATTATCTAAATTTAAATTTGCAGACATAGTTAATAATACTGAAATAATAAACCTCAAATTATAAAACTAGGTTATAAATGAACAAAAATAAAATAACGCTCGGAAATTTACCAAACACACAAGAAACAAAATTACCAACAGAATTTATTTTCATATTCACATTTTCTTTATCTGTATCCGCATAATGTGGACTGGTTTCTACGAAATATTGTATGAATATTTTGCCGGTTTATGCAACAGAACACAGATTGTTTGAATGTGTAATGTAAAAGCAACACTGGAATTTGAATACTAATATGGAGTCATTTTAAAAATGACACACGAAAAATAACATGATAAGAGAACAATGTGAAAAAGTCAATGCCAACGTAGTGCCTCAATACTCATTGTTTATGTTTTCAACAGTACATTTCCAAGTTTGGCTAAAAACTTAAACGTGAAGTGTATTACATTGCACTGGAGGGACGAAAAAGTAGTTAATGTTTATTTTGAGGAAACGTAAGGAACTCGTAGTAAAGGCACAGTACGCACTTTTTCCATTCGACAAAGAAAAAAGCAGGATATAAAGGTCCATCCGTGCTCATTTGACGTAGACACAAACACGCTTAATCCAAGAAAGCGGTCAGGGTGGCCATAAAACAAACCAATTACTCTGCCCCATTCGGCTAGTGTTACGGGCCGGCCGCGCCCGCCGCATCGATCAATCGCTACTACTAAACAAACTATTCTGGCGGACCCGAAGGTTTGTTAGGCTATTTATCATTTGGACACTAACAAGGACTAATAAGTATCCACGTGGCCCGTATTGTTAATGATGATGCTAGTCTGACGGGTGAGGAAAGCCAATGTACTTATTTGACGCATGCCGACTGTCCTCTGGAGTACAAACGCATCCTTTAGCTGAATTTAGTTAGAGTTGCATGCTAGTTGAATCTAAATTTTCCAGCTCTTGGAGCCAGCCAAAGTTATCATTAAGAGCCAACACTATTAAACATGCACTGCATAATATATTTCCAAAATTAACCTAGTCAATTACTATATTATAACCCTCGTTTTAGATGAGATAATATAAGAACATTTGGTCAAAACAATTTTCCACTGATTTAATGCTACTAATTCCTTTACAACATTCGTTAACGCTTCAGATATTTTAAACACTTCAAAAAGCAAGTATCCATAGTAGATTATGGAACAGTTATGTAAAGGGAAATCAAAGCGAGATCGAGTAATGAGGTTAATGTGCCCGACTCCGTGGTGCATGGTTGAATGAACCTCGATTTGGTTATGGCGTTAGGGAGCACACGAGGGGCTGCAATAAAGTGCGAAAGCGTCAAAATTTCCCGATGGGGTTGGGGGAAGTTGTAAAATATTTCGTTAAAACAATAATATTTCGTACAAATAGTATTCGTTGTGACATAAAGATGTTGAAATAAACAGCTATTATGCAAATAAAACACCATTACACAGCACGCACCAATAATACCTGTTTATGGCCGGCTATACTCGTATTTGAAAAGTCATATTCAATTATGGGGAACAATTATACATGTGTATATACGGTTACATATATTCTTTCAATTTCTACGCACAAACCCCACATATATTAAAAATAAAACGGCGATGTATAGATCTTTGCGATAATGTCACGATAAAATCCGTCCAGCCATATCCAAGGTCAGTCAACAGTAAGAAACTAACCAAATTATATTCAGTAACGAAGCTTAGACGATGTCAAGCATTGTGAACCTGTTCACAGAAATGTCGTTTAATGCCATTATAATACTTGTACGCGTAAGTATAATCAACATCAACTTGGTAGTCCTTTTTACTAAAAGTGTGCTAGTGTGTCCCCTCTATTCTCCCCTTATTGTATTGTATTCCTCGAATCGCGTGTTCCCTGCTGAGTACAACCCTCTGCATAACATCCATTCACGATTGTCTGTCAATATGTCACGTCGAGCAACATGAGCGATAAACACAAATATCGGATCATACAACATTGATTTTAGGACAATTGACAATATTCTTAATATTGTCTAGGATACAACTACGCTACTACCTTATAGTACCTAGAGATCTTGAGACGTAATATTACTGACATATTATCTTTATATGTTATATTAATGATAGCTTCGTGGAAAAAACAATTTAAGTAAAATAGAAGCCATGTCGCGCGTTTAGTGACATTTATCCAAAGAACAATAAATATATTATTTTTAAGTGTTTTATACACAAGAGTTAATTTGAAAACTTCAGGCAACAAATACGGAAAACATATAATAGTAATATACAATAAATATTAATACACGATTTCGAAAGCAGTTTTTGCAAAAGATAACCAAAAACAAAATATAAAACATGCCCTCAAGGAACAAAATTACACAATAATATTCTAACTGTACTACTGACTTAAAATAATTACGTATTTGTTTATGTTTCATTTTCAAAGTCTCGCACGAATGAAATATCTATGAAATCAATAGTGGAACTAGTCTCGCAGCGTCCCCAAGAGTACCTACTCCCTACACTTATATTACTTTTCTTCCATTTATGACACCCATTTATCATCCTCTTGTACGAATTTATACAAAAAATCGTACCAGCGGTAGACAATCATACGAGATATATGTGTGTAGACAATGTTTATTACATATATTTATACGCAGTGTGTGTTCTTACTACTAATATTATAAATGAGTTTGTGAGGATGTATGTGTGTTTGCTACTCTTTCCTGATCGGAATACGCTGGAATTAGGCGCACAGATACTTTATGACCGGGATTGACACATAGGATAATCATTACCGTAGCAAACGTGACCGAAGCAGGCGGAGCCGCGGAATTAAGCTAGTATTAGATAAATGAACATTGCCGTGCACGTTGTTTATACTATTCTCTACGATGTGATTTTTGCATATAATATATGGGCCTCCACCTATCTCTCAGTAAGTCCACTGTACACATATAAGCCTCCCCTAATGGGAGTTTTGCATAAAGTCATCACGCCTATCATACGTGTTGGTGACAGCAGTGGATGTTGATGTTACACAGGAAGAGTATGCCACCCATCTCCTAGAATCTACCCCCTAGTCGCTTCCTTCGATATGAAATAGAGAGAGTGATACTGTTGAAGACTTACCACATGGACCTAATTAATATAAATTAACAGTTATTAGGTGAGTTAGGCTATACAAATAGAATCAATACAATATTATAGAAACTGGGTCACAATCAGCATCTCAGTTCGCGAAACGTGAAGCGACGTCAAAGTTCCACTCGACTGGATGTTTACTAAGCAATCGCGAAAGCGGATTTCTCGGAGACATCGATATAAATACAACGCTTGTGTACGGGAATCGCCTGCATAATTGGTGTTAAGGCGAATAATTTATGCTTTGCCTGATGAGGTGCGGCTGGCGTCGTACTAATCCGTCGTCAGCACTCTTCACTCCCATTATTAAGCTATAAGCGACAGCGTGGAACTAAACGCTAATCACTCCTTTAACTTCAGTCACAAAATCATTTCAATCGCAATTTTTTATAACATGTCCTTTTTTACATAAAGCATTTATTTTATGTTCTTACAATCTAATTTTCAATTAAAATTTAATAATGTGATCTACAACTCTATAAATGACGGAAAACCGAAATCCAAAAAAAAAAAACAAAATTATCTCGAGTGCGAGTGAGAGTAATGAATAAAAATAAAATGACAAACGACCGTTTATAAATTAATGCTTTACGTAACACGCGTAGTCCCTCTGAAAATTGGGTACCATCAAACTTAGAGAACTGATATCCGAGTAACGTTTTCGGTACTTCGCTTTCAACTTGCGCCCGCACCTCGTTCGGCGAGTGTACGTGCAGACGCTGAGGATATCAGATTTTGTTAATGAACGCAACGGAATCGCTCATCTGCTGTTAATAACCGCTTCACTGCCAACTCCACTACTGAAATTTGCTTTACTTACTACGTCATACCATACTCTATATAGTCTTGAATAAATTTTAATTAAATGTACTAATTTAAACAACATTTTATTTAAGTTGCTCGAAAGTTCATTAGTATGTGACGTATCTAATCTTGCAAGTGAATTTTAAACTAGTTTAATCCGACGGATTGACCTGAAACTTAGCTCATACGTTTGGTTTGGATAATAGTGCATGAGGTTAGTGACGTCATTTTAAATCCAATATGGCGGACGCCCGAAGATATTTCAAATGAAATGGTTTTCTATGAATACAAAAAATAAAATAATGTTACTAAAAAACTCTGATACGATCCCAATATTAACAAATTTATAAAAATCAATATGGTAAGGTTAAATTATAAATGAATGTTAGTCATAAAAAATCAAAAACGTATACTTATATATGGTACAAAGGTGTGTTTTTTAATATTACAACCGTGCAACTAACTTTACCGATTATAATTTCAAAGAAATTTACGTTAAATTCTTTAAATTTCAACAATAGCAAACATTTTTAGCACTCTAGAAGTTTACACAATTTTCATAACATTCCTGCGCAATGTACTTACTAGGTTTATGAAATCAAAGCAAATTAAATTAAGCACAGCACAACTTTAAATTGTTCCCCCAAGAAGCGAGGCGGCGGGAGCCGCAGAAATTAAAAATATTTGCTCAGTCGGGCAAGTTTTACCTCAATATACTTGCATTTGAATTCACAGAACTTAAAATGTCTTAAGAACTTAATATACGAGTAGGTACAAGACTATACACAAGTACACGAATATACGCCGTAATACTATACTATAGGTATTCATAACTAATTGTTACATACAAATACCTTTTATCAAAGAATGTAAGTTGGTTATTTAAATCTACAAAAAAACCCTATTTAATAAAATACAATAATAGATAAGTATCGAAATAAGAAACGAAATTACGTATGTATGTACGTAATCTAAGTATTGTAATTTTATTTTAAAGTTTTTAAAATCATTCATTCTAATGGCGACTAAGATCCCAAGTAACCGCGCTATAACTCTTTGGAACATATCAAAACAATTTATTTATAACTAAGTTACATGCTCTTTAAAAAATCTCAAAGGTGTGTGAAGTCTACTAATTCGCACTTGGCCAGCGCGGTGAACTGTGGCCTGAAACTCTATTATCGTAAAAGGAGACCTGTGTCCAGCAGTGAGACAATAATGGCTCATACTTAAAATGCAACATGACATCTATTATATTGATTATTTCAGTACAGACAGCGATTGTTCTAACAACCACTATACTTAGTAATACTAACAATACATAAATCTTCAAATAATCTTCCTTCATTAACTAGCACCTACATCATCTATATACATTATTATTATAATTACACCTGAGTCGGTGGCGACGAGCTTACAATTACAATTATCTGCGATATTGTAAACGTGAGCCAATGAGCCAAATGTAAGCATACTTAATGATCCTTAGTTTACATACTATATTAGTAATTAATTATTACATAGACAAATATTAATGTACTAGGTAACACATTATTATCGTATGAATTAAAATAATTAGTACAATGTAACCAGAATCTTCGGTATATTCATGATACGTAATCTTACTAATATTATAAAGGCAAAATTTTGTGAGAATGTATGTATGTTTCTTGCTCTTTTACGCAAAAACTACAGGTTCGATTTTGCAGAAATTTAGCACAGAGGTAGTTTATGCTCTGGATTGGTACATAAAATTCACTACCACGGTATATGTAACCAAAATGGACGGAGCCGTGGGAATAAGCTATTATACTAATTTTGCTGAACTCTTATACTTTTGTGGCTATTAATTAATAAAGTGCAATAAGTAAATTAGTTGCAAAATAAAAAACACAATCATATACAACCCCTCTGCATAACATCCATTTTGCATAACATTAAATTATATTATATGATTATATACCATATCATTTCTACAAACGATATTTAAAAAATATTATTGTAACGTAACGGCCTAGCGTGACCGTTGGCGTTACAAAAATCGTAACGCCAATACTTTTTTCACCTGCCACGGCGCGCTTGAAGAAGCTTCACTTCAAAAAGTACTAAAGTAGTGCTATTACGTCGGGAACGTAGCTGTCGTTAAATCTTGTCAAACCTTCCAATAACCGAATTAACCTGTACTTACTGTAATTAATCAATGTACATATTATAATGGCATCACCTATTCCTTTCTGGAATTAGAGAACCTTTACAGAAATTAGCATGTGCCCAACAGTGGTCATGTTACAGGAAGTTATATGTCTAAAAGAGGTCTATCCGGATTTGCTTTTCGGCGGATCTGAAGCGTATCGTTTTCGTTACTGTGTTAAATTCCTAGTATGCATAGCAGAGCAATATTAAAAAATATATATATAATAATTGCATTCGCTTGTGTGAAGCGTGACTCATATAGTACACAATGTTCAAACTACACGAAACGTCAAAAGAAAAACGATGACTGAATTTGTTTATTCTTAAAATTTCATAGATAAAGGCTCATTTTCACACTGAAAACACTGCGTCGTTACGGACACTGACTGACAGCGATCATAGACAATATGGCGGGACCGGCCGGAACTTCACTAATACGTGTGAGTCGGCCTTAACGAACTCAAGATGGCATCCGGGTGGCCAATATGGTGACTGCCATTTGCACCATTAGAATTTAACAAAATAATCGACAATCCAAATTTTGCGGATATATGTCGACTCGAACTCAATATTTTCTGATGTTTTATTATTCAAATAAGGTTTCAATCAAGTCTACCCTAGTACTCTTTGAACGAATTATTAATAAATTGTATAATAGCATAAATCAATACAAAAAAAAACATTTTAGTGAGTTACAGATATAGTAAATAATAAGGTACTAATTAATTACTAACGCAAAGCGTCACCTGTCGTCAAGTCAAAAAAAAGATCCATATCCGTGAATCTGGACACTAATAATTCGCAGTTGTATTCGCGGATATAAATGACTGATGAGTCGGCACATTAGTTTATAGGTGAGAATTATGACACTATTATATTTACTAGTCCAGTTCATAAAAGTCGAGTGGAACAGAATCAGCCCGCACGTAATTACGAACACTTGATTAACTCCGATAATGAACTGCAATTCTCATCGCTCTTCCATTAACAGCACTTCATACGTAACCAATCGAAGTAAAACACGACGACATTGAAAAGTTTCTGAGTCGTGAACTATTGATTTTACTCTTTTTACCCGACAGAAGGAGGGTAATGTTTTTCAAGCGCATGTGTATATATATGTCCATTCCTATGGCACGCTCTACAGCCCCTTCTACCGAAACGCAAGGGCTGCTTCAGTACCATACTCGTCGTACCTCCTTGAACTATTTATTACTAACGACCGCGCTCGAGAACCGGGTTATTATAATGCAAAGACATGTTTCTGAAGTTGATTTTACCAGATGGCAGAACTAGAGTAGTTCGACCGGGTACGTACCATCGCCTCACCTGTTTCTACCGTAAAGCAGTTCTTGCGTGAGGTAGAAGAGTATGGTTGCCGGTTCACTTATAGATGCGAAGAAAACCTTAGTCCTCGGGAGCAGTAACGCATCTGGTATTGATTTCTAATAGAGCCCGTTTTATATGAAGTACTTACAGATATCCATGGGCGGCAGTGGTCAGTTACCATTTGGTTGACTGCATGCTCGTTTACTATTCCAATGTGACAAGTTATAACAACGTAGCTAAAGAAGTTATAGCGGTGCTATTCACACGTTTCGCACTGCACTTCTTGCTGTTGTACGTGTGAAAATCGTAATTTCATTCTTTTGCGCGAGGCCGTGTGCAGGGAACTTTGTAAATATGCAGTTTGAATATTTACTACAGTGATGCGTGACTCGGATAATAAATGTTCTTGTTGCTCTTTTCTACTAGACAATTGGTACCAGATATGTGTATAACAATGTAACTACGTACGTACTGTCTAATAGGTGTATGCAATAGGGCGTCAATAAAAAATGATAGGTTTGCCATAGTGTGGCCATCTTGGAATTAGAATAACTACCACTAAAGTATTATCATATACATGATATTATCATCCAAATCCAAATCAAACGTGAAAAACCATAAATAGGTTATTTCGAAAAAAAAAATCGATTGACCTTCATAAGCCCTGTGTTTTAATTGAACTATTTCATTTATAAACACTAATTTCTTTTTATACTATACTTTAAAGAAATTTAGTCTATATGTATTTGTATGTTGTATCATTCCTTTTTTACGATTACTGAATATTCATTTAAAATAAAGTCTTTTATAAGGATAAATTCTATTACCTAGGTGCCTACATGTCGTTAGATTCGCATCAATCATCAGGCATCTGTATCGAGATAGGTATTCCACACACGTACGTATCGTCTACGGTTCTACACAATCATTTGGCTTGTTTATTGATAAATGACAGAAGGATCAACACAAATCCAATACCGTTTTGTTGATTATTGTTGTTTATTGGAGTTTTGCAATAGTCTATAGTCTCCGCAGCTTGGCACCTTGCAGATATGTTGCGGTATGCAGATGAAATTATTACTACTATTCGAACTTATTAAAATTTTGCTACTACATAAGTATACCGAGTTAACAAATGTTAAAAATGCAAATGTATCGTTACAAAAATAAACATTTATAAATTCATATAAGTTAACTTTGTTATATTGCCATGATTGAATAAAGCAGATAAGAAAATAAATTTGGAATGGGTTACTAAGCTCACTCACGTGGATAATATTGATAACACAGAAAGAAAAAACGATTTAGCGTAACAAAAAAAAGAAACAATTACTACATCTATTTTGGTATAAATCTGTCATAAAATGAAAAGAGTAACATAATGCTACGGAACATCAAGAAGACAAAAAATATTTCAAGTGTAAAAATTTCACGTTTTACTTATCTGTCACATACTTCGGACATACATCAACCAATCTCGATATATATTCATCCCTCGTCCGTATCTCTAAGAACCAATACATCTTCAGAAACGATCTCACCGACCTTTGAATTTTCGTTAGCACTACTTCACCCCACTCCACCCCCAGCGGGAGCACGAAGTTTCCAACTTTTCTAATGATACCACTTTTTCTTCCTTCGAAGTAGGATTAGGCAAAAAACCTCCAACTCAATCTTGCGCACGTGTAACCATTTTTTCCGATCTTATCAAGTTTTCGCAACATTTCTTACTCACTTGTTTAATAGTTTTGGTATCGCAAGAAAACAGTCTCTAAGAAAATGTTTTATTACTATATGATTCTGTGCGTAGGTCCGCCGACGTGCATGCATCGTCTTGCGATTTATATATTGAGTAATCTTGTTCTCATCATTATAAGATCAATTTTAAATCAAAGACAGATATTTTAGTTTTGTTTATTTTAATGTATTAAATGGTATTTTTAAAGTTCTGTCGTAGGGCCGACTGCAATCCGTCCTATAAAATCGCCACGCGGCTCGCAAATCTTCCGAGGAGATCTTTTTTCGTCGATAAATTTCAAAAGCTATTTCATTCATTCTAGGTTATTGGTTATTTATCTCCAAATGCGATCTACCTACTACGTGGACCGTGTTGTCAAAAAGGTTGCCCACCATTGGTCTATCGGATCTAAAAGTCTAATGTTATAAAACATACAATACGACTAGCGCAAAATAAAATAATGTGGGAGTTGAATAAAGCTGGTTAGTCATAAGCCATAAGTAAAGAAACTAGAAAGATTACGTAAGTAACGTTTTAAAATAAAGAGCATACATACAAGTTCTCGTGCACTATGCAAGATTACAGAGCATTGTACATAATAGTTACAATTTGTGACAATTATGTTTGTGCATTTGGATAAAGAGAAAAGGAGTACGTGCTTACTATTTATACGTATTATTACATTGGTTTCTCAGCACTACTACTAATACCACCTAGTACTAGTACTAGCACTAGTATACTAGTTTTATTAATTTAGCATACCCTCGACGCGACGACAAGGATTGGAATAATAATTGTCTTGTGAGTGAGAAGTTGAGTGGGCCAATATGTTTTAGTTATTAGTTTTGCTTTTTAAATATTGCTCGGGTTAATAATAGGCGATTTTTAATTTTATATTATTAATACTTTATAGCTTTAATGCACGCATAGACACACGCTCGGAGAAAGCGCATGTACATATGTATATTATACATTACCACGCACGTGCGCATAAAACACACGCACACGCACGAGTGCTTAGTAACACCCACTAAACAGCCTTTCTGAATGAAAACCTAAAAGAGTAGTATTTTTTTTATAAAACCCGTTCATTATAAAAATATTTTCTTTTATTGGGCTTTACCGAAAATTAGTGTCTCGCTATTAATACAGATAATATAAAAAGACCGTTATAGAAATTAGAAGTAATAATTTACATACCACATACAGCGATAATAACACGTGTACAACTCCGTTAAATGTGACACGCTTCACTGACAATTCCATTTACGAGATACACAACAATATACACATAAGGTAATGACGGCTTAATTATTGAAATAGTTCCACTACAAATATTTGGGACGATACCACATTGATATGACCCAAACGTATATATACATTTACAATGTGTAGTAGAGAATATTTCGTTAACGTGAATAGGATTAGGGTCAAAATAAGGGCAGAGTTCCCAAGAAGCAATTAACAGTAACGTAACAATAAATAAACGCTTTCTACACTCGTAGCCCCACATTAGGGTTTGTGACAGTGATGCCATCTACGAAAAGAGTACACATTTTAACAGACATCCAAAAAAAATAAGGTTTTTGGAGGTGGCAAATCAGGGTGTGAAATTTTATTGAAATATGATTATATCATGTACTTACACAATACGAGAAGTTGGAATAAGTTTAGGAAATTACTTATTTTGAAATGGATAAGGTATATTAATTAATATACCTAAGCCATTTCAAAAAGGTAGCAGGCTTGTAAGGGAGTAGGCTTCTAACGCATTCACCTAGGTGGAGCCCAAGGGGGCAACGCGCACAGACGATTTCGATTGCGTTGCTTTACAAAAAAGGGTTTCTAATGCAACATTTCATGTACTGGCTATTTCATAATTGGACAATTCTGTATTAAATGAGACGAAAATATGAATAATAATAACGCTTTCTACATTAACAGCCTCAAGGTAGGATTTTTTCCTGTGCCATGGGTGCCATGGACACACGAAGACGAATACAGCATCGTCCCTGACCTGAGTTTGATGGGTGAATCCAATTAAGCCTAGACTGAATTTGACCTGCCCCTTTGCACGGCTTTGCCGCACGCCGTTGACTTAGTATTTTTCTATGTTTCAACCAAACCTAACCTATAGCGTTTTATATAACCTAGTAGTAATAATTTGATAAAGGATTGTTTATAATAGTCATAAAAGAAAATATAAATTTCTTTTTAACAACATATATATATTCAATTGACAATAACAAAATATAAATTAATTTAAACTATTTCTTACGTTTAATAATTGTAATTTATTATAACATAATACTTTCATTGCCTTATAAGCAGTCTAAAAATGCAATTAAAATTTTTGCGTTAAGAGAACTATAAATGTTGCCATTTATTTATGTTAGTCTTAGGTAAATATTATTTCGTACGGAATGTATGCTGATTTTCCTTGACGAAACAAGACACTTTTGAGTTTTTTTTGTTTAGAATTTGTATTTTTGAAGTCGGATTTTTTATTCAATAAATAATTATTTATCTGAAACTAATTCCAACTTATAGTTGTGGGCCTTGTATTTTGATATTAGAAATCCAATAGCAAGTAACAAAGAAATGTTATTTTCATAAGTACTATACACATGGGTATATTGAGTTAAAATATTATAATTAAGTTTCAGTAACACACAAATAACCGGGATTCCAGGACGATTAGCCAAGTTCCGGGGCACAATTAATTGGTCCCTCGCAATTCTATGCCGGTTTCATATCCGGTTGAAGTAACGGCCTACCTTTGAATCTGTCGGAAAAGTAATTAGGCAGTTTTGGTGAAAAGACAATTCACTGGCTCGTAATATTTATATTATACCGGTCTTTCAGTAATCCGGAGTTTAAAATCATGTGACAATTTGACAATTTGACAATTTGACGACTACGGTTTTACCCCTTTCATTACAAGATAACTGCAATTGTCGTATTATTTTTGTATTTGTATTTAAACAAAACGTATTTGTTTAAACAAGAGTAAGTATAAATGCACACAATAACATCAATTCTTTACAGACACACGCAGACCTACATTAAACATTTCTGTGTCAAACAAACATTTTAATTCAGAAACCAAAACCATCACTTCAGTGTGACAAATATATCGCTAGTCAGTGCCACTACGCTACTTGAATAAAGTAGTCAATCTTTACAATATCAATTACACTATTCTTTCATACTTCTTGAATCAAAACACTGAATATAACAAAAACAGGTAGAACTCATAACACATAGAATCATCAGCCTTCAAGGGACATTGGTCCCCCAAAATGGGGGTTTTAGACAAATAGTCATCGCGCTTAGCACGCGTGTTGATGACAACCGTAGGTTATGGTATGGTATGTTAAACAGAAAGACGGTGCTGCCCGAGGGATGCCATGGGAAATACGGAAATAAAGGGAGAGATGATATTCAAGCCCGACATCATACAGCACGGCAGCACAGGGCACTCAATTCAATGAATTCAACACACAACAGTTATTTGCAGTTCTTACAGCAGCACCTACTGTTTGTACTGCACAAAGGATATAGAAATGTATATATTGGACTGTATACTAGAACCATATCATTAAAACTTCAAACTAAAACCAATCAAATATATAATATGAATAAAAGACGAGATTCAATCGGCTTCTGACCTAAGCACCGAATTTGCTCACTCTTTTTAGATGCGCCTTTGCTTTACGTACTTCTTATTTAATAATAATTAATTGACTTATTTTATGTTATAAATGTCTCTTTAAATTTCTATGAAAACGAAAAGATTGAATATATATTCGGCTTACATGGCTTTCTTTAAAATACATAATTATCGATTCATTTAATAACTCCTGCAAAAATTTAAATATTATTTTTATATAACTTATGCATTAATTTTAACAAGTAATTGTTTATTTTTAGTTTAGATGGTAGATTAAGCTCATAACACGGTGGCAGCAACGCCACAACTTTGTCTTCTTTTCAAAATGATAACGTCTGAATCTTTATACCCTGTTTTTCGACCGAGAAATCAATAGTTAATTGTTTGAAATGGTAGAAATTTTCCACTAAAATTAAAGTACTTCGATTAAAGACTAGTTTACTTATAATGCTAAAAAATTTATCAAAATCCTGGTCTCCGATTTGAAAACCATAGTTTTGAGAAAAACGCGTTTAAAATTTTCTATGAATTTTGATTTTGATTTGTTTTTGCATGTTTTTTTTTTAACGTAGACTCAAATGGCAAAAAGGTAAACTTTTTGTACGTATTTTTATCGGTTAAATCCAAATATTACATTTTAGTTATACAATTAAAGCGTTTTATTGTTTATAGCAAATTATTTAAACAATTTGTTTAAAAAAATCTGCGGTCCGATGCCGCTTCAATAAGTATATTGAATATCTCGTAAAATATTCATCAGTTTAACTTGAAATTTTTATTTACTTTCGAAATATCATATACAAAGATTATAAAAATAAATAATCAATATATGAAAATTCTACCTTCATCACTGCAAGTTGTAATAGCACGCACAACGTAAGGCGTTCCGATTTAATTCTCAAAAATAGAATCATACTATTAATAATCTTCAGCAACTTTCGCTCTTTAAAACCAAACAGCGTTATCTAATAATCTTAAATCTTTGAAAACATGAACCAGAGAACATTCCCAATGCGCCACTTTTATACTAAGTTGATTAATATTCAATGACGCTTACGAAGCGATCGATCGAGTAACTTCGAGCACACTGGCTCTTGAAAGGCTAATCGTTTAGTTATAATCTCCATAACTCAAGATGCTCTATGTTTCATATGCTAACGTTCTAACTTTGTCTTGCAGCTCACAAGAAATGTATAATCATAACGAAACTATGATTTGAATGTTTTAAATAATTTGAAACTAATTTTTTTACCCGACTGCGTCAGAAGGATGGTAATGTTAATCGAGCATATGTATGTATGTTTGTTCGTATGTACATATATCCATTTCTTTGGCACGTGCTACAGCGCAAACGGCTTGACGGATTGTGACGTATGACATAGCATTAGAATCGTCTCAGTTTGGAGAGTGACATAGGCTGTATAATTTTTAGAAATGACGACTGCAAATAGGGGAAAAAGAGAGGGGACCAGCGACTTTTATTTTATTATCACGACAATATGAGTATCAAATGAAAGCTTGTAATTCGACCATTAAAAAATCGTTTGAAGCAATCGGGTTTTTTGTTTTAATACTTTAGAAATGTTATTAGTTTAAATTTTGATAGCTTGGCTTCACGATTTCAGCAGAGTCTAAGCGAAATAAAATTTAAAAATCGTAATCACTTTT
>DWTU01000614.1:0-16231 GCA_018251515.1 Cecropterus confusis
CTGTCCGACATGCTGCAGATCCTCGACCAGGGCGGCGCCGCCACCTTCGAGGACCTCAACATCAACATGTTCAACTCTAACTTCGAGTAGGGAACCGTGCGGTTGTACCTGTTGTTGGTCGCTATACTTGTGTGGCCGTTGACGATGGGTGAATCGTTATATATTGGTTTTGTATTTCACCAATAATGCCACCTCGGTTGGTTAAGTGTGAAGTGAATGATTTTACTAAACTCGACGAAGACCAACGGGAAAGTAACACGTCGAATCTATTGATAAGTAGCGCTGTTAACTTCAATGACTGACAGGGTGACACATTTTGTTGGAAGAAAATTACCTTTTAAATATTGGAGTTACCAGAATTACATAAACAAATAAAAAAGCCGGCTTGTGGATATGCAGATATTTCGAGTATAGGACCAAGGCTCTAGCTGACGCTCCTAGCTGGCTTTATTCATAGAAAAGTAATTGAATAATTAATACTCTATTTCGAAATAAGTTGTATATAACCTATTTTTGTAGTTAATGAACTCTAAAAATTATTTGAACTCAGTTTGAGGCCTTAAAATGCCATTGAGACACAACTGATATTTTTAAGAACTTTTGTTAACAACAAAATATCAGTTGTATTTGAATTATTTTTCTTTAGACAACACACTATGCACGAAGCAATGTGGTGGATGCTCTAATATCAACAGTCTAGATTCTAGATGCCTTCCCTCATCCCAGAGAGAGATCCATATAATCATCAGCATTGCATTGCGTCTTTTTATATTATAGTTTATTCATACAGTAATTTGCTAAATTTTCCAGAAGTTACTTAAAGCGAGCTGGATTCGATTCACATGCATCTGAATAGAAAATAATTATCTTATTGCTAATTTTATTTTGAGAAATAACGATATTTTTAAACACTGCACTTGTTATAATTTGATGTAGTAAAGATTGCAATTAACCACTCTACGACACTTAAGTCGAACAATTATATAATCTTGATGCTAAGATTAAAATATATCGTCACATGACATAAATATTTATAGGACAAGTCATAGATATTTTACATTCGCCTTAATTATATACTTGTACCTGTGTAACATGAAAAATTAAGAATAAGCACTCTTTTTCATGTATCATCCGAAATCGAATCGACCCTATATAATCGCTAGCTGAACAACGAAATTGCACAATAATTATTTCAAAAAGTTGTACATGAACACACATTCTTTGTTAGAAATTATCACTTTCAGAAACAATTCACTGAAGTACTGTATTTATTGTATTAATTTGCCTGGTAAGATAAGAGTTAATTTTGTATTTGGTATGTTTCATATTACAAAAATTATCTCTTTGTATTATTTTACATAATGATTGTCTGTAGAAATTCGAACCCGAGTTTGACCTAAAATAGAAATACCAATTGATATAATAAATAAATAAACTTTTTTTTTTTTTATGGATACCTGAATTAAGTTTATGGCTTATTTTATATTCACCTTTAAATTTAATGTGGTTATGTTCTTCTAAATAATTAAATTTTGAATTTCTTTTTAGAATTCTAACCTTCCTAATTTTAATCAATTTTGTTTAGTTGGATTAAATACAATGGATGATTGTATTTGACTTTCATGCCTCAAACATTGTTTATATTTTGAAAGCGATATTTTCAAGTATTCAAAGATAGCGATTGAATGTCCGTGTGTGATTGGTGGACGGTTGTACGCCAAACATGTATTTTTTTAATTGTATTATCTGCATTGTGCCTGTATTTTTGTGTGTTCAAATTGAATGATATTGTAAACGCTATGAATAAATGTAAACAAATAAATATCTGCATAAGAAGCTCTAGTTAGTAATAAAATCGCATCCATTCGTTCAGTAAAATGGGTGGTCATCGACTTGTCGGCAATGATAGTTTTAGCAAACAGACTTGAATCAGGCTATCTATTTTATTAATATTTTCAACTATCAATAGTGATTTCGTTATTTTGTTATATTATATAAACACAAAGGCACAGTGCGTATAACGCAAAATAACGTTTATTATCCATACATGTGAATTTAGGCGGCAATATACAATGTGTGTGTATACGTGTGAAACAAATATAATCTCTCTTAAGTTCAATCCATACCTTTGTCTGACGAATTATATCTAGTATACAACAACAATTATGCTCATTTTATGAAATTGGATAATAACTAATATGTACATTTTGAATTGAATGTACAATCCAATACGCGCTATTATTATAAAAATATTACAATCAAAGAATTAAAAACAAAACAATATATGCATATAAATATAAATTCAGAAGAACAGTCTTTATGCCTTGTCATTTTTATTTTAATATCTTGTTAGATACAAAAATATCGTATTTTAATAGTAGGAATAGTTGCAGTGAGATTTTTATCCATATATTTATGTATGCAAGAAAAGCCCACTCCCTTTTATGTTTTCTGTGCAGTCTTTTCGGTTATAACAACAACACAAGTTATTATCAGTCACATATTTCAATTTATTTAAAACTATTCCTAACAAAGTAAAAAGGACTATGATATAAGATTAATTGACCAGTGTCCTGTTCCTTGAAAAGTTGTTTAAAAAACCCTTAGATTTAATTATGTTTATGGGTTCAATTAAGTATCATGCTTTTATAGTATTTTATTATTATTATAATTATTCGGAACTCTAAAATAGGATATTGTATATTTTTGAAGAAATTATTGGGTTGAAAAAAATATATAACACAAACATCATGGGAGTTTTCAGTGTAAAGTAAGTTACGATTTATGTGACTACCAAAGTGATAAAAGTTGACAGACTCATAACATAACATGTAGTGATCTTTTTTTATGAAGCAAATGGTGCTTGAATTGGTAAACATGAAGTTCACCTGTTGCTTGAGGCAGTGCTGGCTAACTATTACCAGCCAGAAGTGCAGTGATATTGTGTTACTAATATTATAAATCGGCAATAAAATAAAAACGAAAAATGCCTTGTGGGTCCGTCAGGTGTAAAGCACACACTTGAAGATATACTAAAATACAGGCATTCACTGCAACAGACATACAGATATGTGTTAACGTTGGAATTTCTTGCACGGTCGATTCCTGCACAGAGGGTTCTATCTCATTTTTTTGCACTCCATGATCGAATCTATATTAGTAGGTTCCCAAATTAGGTCACAAGACAGATCCTATTTAAACACCAAAATAAAAAATATTTTGTTAAACATTCCCATTAAAATGCTTGTGGAAGTGCATTATATAGAATAGTTGTGTAATAGTTAATATTATTGATAATACTTCTAATATTAAGAAGTGATTTTTATTATTCGTTGTTTGAAATATATTACTTTTCAATGTTTAAGTTTATAGTTAAATAGAAGTATTTTATATAAGTAATGCATTTATGAATATTTTCTTCACGAAAAAAATTTATTATTTGTATTCAATCAAGATTAGGTATACCTGAATTTTGTAAGATTTTTCATTAAATTTAAGGAACAATTACTTTGTTGTTTTATTTAAAAGCTTTTTATATATTTATTATATCGCATGCTTATTGGAATACTGACTTAACTCAAAATAGACGTTTTTTGGGAAATCGCAAAGAAGGTCTTGCAATGAGGCCTTTTCGTACTTGTTGATGAATAAAATTAAAACTAAATTATTAATTAATTATAAATGCTACTATTTTGGAAAAGGTAGACGATAGATGGCGCAATCAGAAGCCTGTATCTGTACGTAACTAAATATTAACTTATCTCTTAATGGGTCAGTGTTCCATTAAGCATGCGATATATGTTTGTCTTTTTATCAAGAAATCGTCACTTTTTGTTTCGCTACACGATAGACGTAGACTACGTTATAAGGAGTAGTTTCGACTATTTAACTCAATTTACCGATATTTTGAATTTAGTTTATGACTTTCTCACTGTGCGAATTATGAAGTCAAAATAATCTATACTTTCAATCCTTGTACAACCATAGTTTGACTGTGTAATTGATTGTGTTGTTGTATGTTTAAGAAAATTTAAGTTATCCTCTTATGGGTGTTAGTAGAACTTGTTAGTTTTTTTTGTCTTAAATGGAGACGTTTTACTCAAATATTATAGTGTGTCACAATAGTAGAATGACTTAGTTGTATATGAGAGAATTTTCCTTGTATTGTAACATCTTCAAGATTTACAAAATTTATAATTTAGTAGTGCCTAACCTAACATTTAATAATGAAAGCTTACAAACAAACATTGTCGATCCAGGCGCCCAGGAGTACGGCGAGGCGGCCGCTTACATCCAGGCGCAGTTCGAAGCGAAGAACAAGTCGACCACTAAGGAGATCTACTGCCACATGACGTGCGCCACCGACACCAACAATATCCAATTCGTGTTCGACGCCGTCACTGACGTCATCATCGCTAACAACCTTCGCGGCTGCGGTCTGTACTAAGCCGCCCGCGAACCCGCCCGCTGCTCGCCCGCTCGCACGGACGATCGTCTCCCCTTCACGCGGGTAGCGTTCCTTGTATGCCGCTCGCCCGAGTAACAACAATCGTCTCCAACTGGCTCGGGCAGTGACCTTTGTGTGCCCCTCGCCCGGGTAACAACAATTGTCCCCTCCTACTCCGGGCAGAGTCCTCGTCTCCCCCTCGCCCGGGGAGCGACACGGCTCGCTTGGGCAGTGATCCTTATCTGCCCCTTGTTGGGGCAATAGCACTCGTCTTTGTCTCGCCCGGGCAGCAACTAAACTAAACACCCAAAGGGCAACACTCGTCTCTTATGCTTATAGTAGTCTCCATCTCGCCCGAGCAACAAAACTTGTCTCAAAATTTTAGCAGCCTCCTGTCGTCTGGGCAGTATCACTCGCCCGTTAACAGCAGGTCAACTCGCCCGATACCTACACTTATACGAGATTGGGAGTGTCGTTACCTCAAGTTATTTATTGCCCGGGCATCGGGACGTTGCCGTACTCTGTGGTGGTGCAGATCCGTATCTCGCCGATGTCGCATCAATCAGGCCGATCAGGGTCATTTTACTCAACGCTGCCTGGGGAGAAACGCCACGCAGTGACAATATTGAGATTGGTTTTACATGCAGCCCTAAGTCGTCTGTCAAGGCATTGATTCATAACCAGTGTTGCCAACTTGGAGGTTTTCACCCTAGCTGTTTATGGGTAATAAAATTGGGGATATTTTTTTGAGGAAAAAAATTACAATTACAGCCAGATTATTTTGTTAATCTAGGTTCTTTCGACGCCGTTGTTTTTTGTCGCAGATTATGGATTATTAACCGAGGACGACTTTTTTATTCACCGTCAAAGTTGAAGGAATTAATGGTCCTTTTAAGTTTGAGAGGGAAAGTGTTAATAGTTGGCAACACTGTTTATGTCAAAGCGAGCCCGTCACAGAGTATTGCGAATTGACGCCATTGCGACCCAAGCACTTGTTAATAAGCCTACAGTTTATTTAGCCGCGAGCGGGTGGCGGCCGGGGTTTCCGCAGCGTACTATATACTCGTATGGGATGTAAGCTTACCGAATATTGAGTGAGTTTACACATTCAATGTTATTGTCGGACCCATATTCTGTGTCGATGATGCTGTAGTTACTATCATTGAATATCAATATCAGTCATGTTTTTGTATAATCAATCGTTGGATTTGTATTTTGAATTACGATTTATTGAATATTTGAGAATCATTTTTGTATTTATGTTTTACTTAATGCGACTGGGACTTTGTTAGCCGCAAAGTTTAGTTTTAGAAACATCAAATACATGTTCGAAAAATGTAATGTGTAATTGTCTCTTCGTGTATTTAGAGGGCATGATCAACCAATCAGATACAACACTGAAATTGACGATATTACAGGCGTTTCGTACTATATTTAATTTCCGATGTACACCGTGTATCAATAACACGTCAATAATATTGTCAATATGTTGATCATGTCGCGAACGTTGAATGTGTAAGCCGCTCTCGCCATGTGCAGCCCGTAGCGGGCGCGGCCGGACCGACCGTTATATATGTGCCCCTATAAGCGTTATGTGTCCCTATATGTGTTGCCACCCACACCCCGCGCTACCCGAAGACAGGGCGACGCGGATCAGTGTGGCCTGCTTAAGTTTTTCCCCTAATATCTGGGGTAATTTAATTGGATATTGTTTTTTATTTTAAAAACTACATCGAAGGTGCGGTTTCTTTTGATAATGCACAGTTAGCTTCGCGAAAGTCAAAGGCATAATACTGGGGATTCTAGGGTACAATGTCACAGTTAAGTCATATGCAGTTTATTTATAAAATGTACACTTAGATTATTACTTTAATGAACATTTCTATTTATTTTAAGTTATTCAAACTTATTTAATACAGAACCAGAAATACTGGAATAGAGAAAATATCCGTATTCCGTTCTAATTTGAATCAGAAAAAAATAATCCACTCTTAGGGGAGAAAATTCGACGTTGGCAACACTGACGCGAATTAGTATCTAGTGTTCGATTCTAAATTTTGGTGCTAGGCATTGGTGTAGCGTTTGGTTGTCGGTAGTACCTCGGTCCGGCCGCGCCGCCGCTGCTGGCGTCAGATATGCTTATATACTCACTCTCTTACGGACCAAAAAACAGAATGGAACCAATATTTAGCGCTGAAAACTGTAGTGAGACGCATGAGTACGTTCACAGGCCTACTTTAACTGATACAAAATATCATTCCATTATTAGGTATTATCACTTACGATGAGAAATTATTTTTTATAAACTTTTGAATGCACGACTGTTACCACTGTATCGGTTTAGGGTGTTTTGTTTTGCGGCCCCTCAGTCGTCTCTTAGCAGAGTCCCGTCGTTCTAGGACGAAGTATGCGTTTAGTTAAGCGTCACATTATGCACAAACCGTTTATTCCTAAATAAGAGCATTATTAAGTCGCTAAGCCATATTATACAATCTTAAATAGTTTTTTGTGTTCATATTTTTTCTATATCACTTTACAGTAACCTTAAGATGTAGCCGTTTAAGATCTACTCTCGTAATCAATTATGAAACATATTAGGTATTTATTTTATCTAGCGTACTTGTATTGAAGATGGTAAATGTAAACTGTCATGTTTAATTTTATTATTAAGTGTAACCAATGTTTATGGACATATAAATCTATGATTTAGTGAATGTGAGTGGAGTCAGCCGGTATATAGTAGGTTGATATGCAACAGTGCGGCCATGACGTCACCTGTGGGTTCTGTACGCATCAAGTGTAAGATATGTGAGTATATAAACTTGTATACACTCGCTAATTGGCGTAATCAAATAATATACATATATATACTATATAACATAATTTATTATTAATAATAAAAATAAAAATCTTACTTTTAAGCATAGGACAGTAACTGTATCAATAAACATTAATTAATAATGCGATTAGACAGTAACCTTTACTATCGTCATAGTTAGGTGATTTATTTTCATTTTACGTTTATGAGTATGTAAAAAGTGTTTACTTAAATGAAAATGTAACGCCTACATTGTGACCGCGCGGGCCACTCCGGGAGTTCACTGTTAGTTCACTCAAAAAACGTCGCGATGATTTATTAGTAAGGTTGCTGCAAACCAAAGATTTCGCTAATATTCACTACTTATGTAAGAATCTTAAATTACAATTGTGGCATAAAATAAATCGTCAGTATCGAATGTATCGTGTCGGGGGTCCCTCGCGGCCCCCGACGCCTCAGCGAGTGCGCGTCGCTCCGCGAGGAGCCGACCCCGGACGAACCCGAACGTCAGTCGGCAGTCAGTGGCCCGCGATCCGAGCGTCTGCGCTCGCTTGTTGCTAGGTAGGTTTTTTACTGTTATGTAACAATATGTGTATGTAAATCAGAACTAATTATATAATATTAGCGCAGTTCTACATTCGATCCGAAATCTACATTTAAGTAAGCTTCATTAAAAGTTTTTAGGGAGTACGGAGGGAGGCAGCCGGCGCTCTTCGTCGCGATCGCGGCGACGTCTTTTGCATTTCGATGTGTTCCTCCGCCGCTGAATATTAACTTGTATGCTTTAAATATTTCGAGTGAATGTGATGTAAATTTTGTACACTGCCGCATTGTTTATTCGCTCGAATCACATTTAGTTTTTAAGATTTGAAACAGTGACCGAGACGCACACGCCACGCATCCCGCAATCGAGCGCACAAACTACTTTACACACGCGCGTGCTGCGCACGCGCACGTCCCCGAAGCTCAAAGTGACCTCACGGTAATATCGTCACGTGGTATGTGCGTAAGCTTCTTATTTGAAGACTGAAATGTTGCGGCTCAAAAAGTTCTTGCGCTTTATTAGACTCAAACGGGTGGTTATTGAGAAGTTTTTTAATCGGTTAGTTAGTGATCCGATCGAAGTAGATGTCTCAATGTAGCGACGCGACCCGATCGCACCGAGAACCCACATCCGAGGAGCCGTCGAAGTTAGCGACATTCGGTCGTAATATTTAATAATAAACGCTGAATAATTGTCACGAGGTCGTCGATTTGAAAACGATATCACCATGCTTCATTCATATTTGCCAAAGTTAATACTAACCTCACTATTTATACCTACTGTATGTTCTTCGATGACTAAATTAGGTGTGAGATAGACGCGAGCGCGAGCGCCGCGGCGGCGGCGTCGCGAGGACGTACTGTCAGAGTACAATGTTGAATACCTTATTTAGAATTGATGACATGTAACGTTTACTTCTAGTGCGTGCGGGACCGGGCGCCGTCCGGGCGCTCCGGCGGCCCCGAGCTCCCGAATATTGGACAAACGTTTAAGAAAGTAAAATTTTTAGTCACTAGTGGGTAACTTTTGAATGTGATTCAATCTTATCTTTATTTTTCTATATCGAGTGACATCTTTTTAACCGTTTATTTCATTACGTTCCGACTTATTTTTTGTAATGCATTTACTGGAAGCGATGTATTTAACCAACGATATAATTAAACAATATTTTCTCTTTTTTGTATCTCGTCTGCACTGGTATTTTTTATTGAATTTACTATAAATGTACTTTAAGTGTATAATTTTAAATAATTACTGAAAATGATTATATTCTAATTTTTATGTTCAAATAATCTTGTTTGTTTCATTTATACGCCTTTTCCTTCCCATGTTGTATGTAAATAAAGTGGTAACAATTTTATGCTATGAGCCTATAAAAATAATTAATAAGAGTTATAGAATACGAAACTACGAATATACGAAAAGTGTACATATATATACGTATATCTCTCATTGATATACGAAAAGTATATCAATGAAAGAGTAAAAGGCTAATCAGTCATGTGAGCGTTAAAAATAAATATTATTTGTGTAATTTTTGTGCTATTAACAAGTAGGGTTTATTAATGCCGTAATCGATATATTTTATCCAGTGAATAAGACTCTTGGCACGTCCTCCGCACAGAGCATTTAGTATGTTTTGGCATAATTAAATTTCATATAAGGATGTGGATGGATAATATAAAACTTGTGTATAATATGTTACAAATACATAAAATAAAACATTCCTTATTAGCGTTTATACTGACAAAGAAATGTTTTCGTCGTCAACCCATTAATGACCCACTGCTGGGCACGGGTCTTCTCTCAGAATGAGGAGCGATTTTAGATCATAGTCCAACGCGCTGGCCAAGAGTGAAGTGGTAAACCGAAAAGCAGTGATAATTAATTTCTAATAAGCACATAATCGGTGGTGCGTGCCTGGGTTCTAACCTCGGACCCTAAATTGAGAGTTCGAGTTTCAACTCACTCACTTCTCATAATATATCAAGATATGTTTTATGTCAATACAATATCAAAAATGTCAGATGTATAATATGTCAAAAATGAGCTTTGGGTTTTAAGATAATATGATAGTATGACTAATAGCTTATTTCGCTTAATTTACGTGTTTTTCAAAATTAGTGCAGAGACGAAAAATAAGCTTTGTTCTACATAAAAACCGCCCTTATGAAAGTAAAAATGACAACAATACAAGCAGCGACTATCAAGTTTTTGTTTTAATTGCAACGGGCGACTATAATTCAGTAATGTGATTAATTTCATATTTTAGTGTGTACAAAAGTATCATTAAATCATTAAAAGTAAACAAATTCTAATTTATCGGTTAAAGTTAAGGAGTAGGTACTTAATATAAATTCAGTGTTCCACTAAATTAGGTATGGCAGGCTTTTTATATGGGCTAATTAAGCTACTGGTAGTAAGATTGGCACATAATAAAAAATATCCCATCCAACTTTTACGTCACTACAATAAATAAAAATATTTTAAATAAATATAGGTGCACTCACTATCTATTATATATTGTATTATATTTTTATTTCCCTTAAGCTCTGAAATTGAAATAATACCAACAAATATTGTCATCCATCTTTCTCTAGTAATGCCCAACCATGGACGTATAATATTAAACAGGACCGAGCACTCCGAAAATTAACTCTATTTCAACACATTAAAGTATTATATTCTGTTGTTCCTTAAACGGGCTAATCCAGGTCGACAAGGATAGTTATAACAGGGTCCTTGTGTCTCGTTCTTTCATCTTGCCAGGATAAAAAATATTTTTATAAAAAAATGCTTGATCAAAAACGCAACTTAAACTGTTGTATTTAAATGTTATTTTAACAATTTTAAATTTAAATTACATTTTAAATAATCAAAATTAATTATCTGATCAACAAAGGTAAAGATATCTAGCCACCCTTGCCAACTTAAGAAGGCTGAACATTTGTTTAATTAATTAAAAATAAATAAAAAACAAACAAACATTTGTTGCATTCGAACAATAACGAACAAATAATTAAAAATGAAAAAAAATGGGTCTAAATTCAGTGATTTCGTTTATGATATAAAAATATAATTAATTTAATGATCGAAGAATCACCAATAATGATAGAACAAACGATAATTAATCAATATTAACAAACCTGATCAACAAAAGAAAAGATATCGTGCAAGGGGGGCAACTTGAGGTTGAACATTTGTTTAATTAATTATAAATAATTAAAAAACGATAAACAATTTTTGCATTCGAACAATAACAGACAAACGACGAACAAACAATTAGAAATAAAAAATAAAAAAACAAAAACAAAAATCAAAAAAAGTGGGGCTAAATTCAATGAGCCTTATAAGAGCTGTAACAAAAAACTTAACTTTAGGTTACCTTCGAACACAAATATAGATGTCTTTGTTTAGTAATAAACACAATTTTTAAATTAAATTAAAAAATCAATCAATTCTGAATCGATTAATGATTAAATATGTTTTAATATATACTTTGAAGAGTATGAAATCTATATTAATAAACATGTCAAGGGGTACGGTAGACTTGATTGAAACTACCTACATAATAAAACATAAAAAATATTGATTTCGAGTCGACAACATAAATATCCGCAAAATTCGGATTGTCGAGTATTTTGTTAAATTCTAATGGTGAAAATAGTCGACATATAGGCCACTCGGATGCCATCTTGAATTCCTTAAAGCCGATTCACATAATAATACGATAAACTGCCATCTAGCGGCGTAATTACCTTACATAGTTTTGATATTTTATACTAGATAGCGTTACAAAATTTTACCTCGCATTTCTGCATCACGTCGATGAGAACGTGTGTAGGTTCGTATAAATATGTTCGGAATTTGAATTTGGGTGTTCACTTTTGGACTAGTTTATTAAACTGCAAACTAGCTACCATACGTCTAGCGGACTGGCAGCTTTGACGAGTATCTGCTCTGCTCGAAGTATAAGGTGTAACACCATTTAGTTGATTATAACTATAAAAATGTCTAGCTACATTTTGTAAAAGATTATGTATGAGACACATTACAACCGAGCGAAGCTGGGTTTTCATCTAGTGGCAAAATAAAATAATGTATTAGTATCATAATTCTGCGTCTAAGTGCTAGTATCTGTCTTTGTGCATTTGTGGCACCCATACCCAATGTTTTCTACGTCTAAAGTTTTTATCAATTGACAACTTACTAGAAGACCTGGACAAAGGTCTATTAAAAATAAAAAAATATAGCAGAAACTGCGCTACATATAGGGTTCCAAAGAGTCCTAGTTATATATCTGCCTAATAACCGCAGTGTTGAGTGTTGCTGTTTTCTGGTTATTCTAATCTTATTTAGGGTTGATAACAGAACTCTATGGGCGGTAGCAGTTTTTAAGGTCAGGTGGACAATATGATACATCGTGTTTATGGAAGTTCCATTTTGCTGTTAAAAGTTACAAGCAGGTACAAAATTTCACGATTTTTTAAGCTGTTTCAGAGATTATGTTATTGTTACACTGGATTTTATAAGTTGTAGATTCCAGGCTTGTGTACATCCATTTCGTAATAGAAAACAATGAGGTCAAAGCATCATTTCAGGTAAAGACGCGGTCGAGGCCTAACTAAGCCGTATCTAGATTTCGGAACAAAAGCCTCGACACTGCCCCAGATTCCCATCTTCTCAGCTTACTTGGGGCAAAATAGCTGCCATAAAAGCATTCGGTCTCACTGCTGTAACTTGGTGTGCGATTTTGCGATTATTTGTCGTCGAAGAAAACAAGTAAATATAAAGATGGAACAAACTGTACTATGACTTATAGAAATGACACGCAAATTCAATGTAGTTGTTGAAATAACTGGTGCCTATTTAATAATAATAAAATAAAGTGAAGTAGAAGAGGTAATAATGGAAGAAAATATATTAGTCTTTACTACACACCATTACGACATGTACTGAACAGTTGCACCTATTTGCAAACTATATGTGCTTCGCGGTTTCATACGCGTTAAAAATATTATAATATAACTTTAAATTTTAATAACTTTTGACGGATAAGTTGGATGATAATGAAATAAATACTGACTATTACCTAGAATATAATAATATTAATTGCCTTAATCAATACTTAAATTAAATTCAGTGAAGACAGACAAACATTTTAAGAAGTATAGAATTTTCTATTACTAGTTATTGTATTTAATCGTACTATATAGTACTAAAATATACACATAGACAAGTTACTTGGACATAGACATGAAAACTCTTGTAATATTTATTGTTATTTCACGAAGTAGTATTCCAAATATCGTTATGTGAAGTGCACCTTAGCATGAGGTTTCTTTTCAGGTCTTAGCATATTGGCACGTGTGTGGGTTGAATACGGAAGCGCTTTTGCTAAGCGACCTTAAGAAAGAACCGTCCGCTCATCATGCATTGTGCACTTTTAGTTAAGAAGTGTTATACATTGCAGAAATTACCGTTCTTCACCACATACTGATTTCTTTGTGACAAGCCGATGGTCGTTTGAATCACCTACTAGAAACGATTCTTAGCGATTTAAATGAACTGAAACGAATCAGCCTATTCCAAAGACTATTGGATTTGCGCAAAATCTATACTAATATACAAAAATGAGATGGCGTGTGCCTGTATGATACTCAATCACGCAAGAACCACTGGTACGATTTACATGAAATTTTGAATGGATGTAGCTTATTCAACTGGTCAGTCTATATAGGCTACTTTTGGTTTAAATATTTTTCATTGTTTAAAAAGGGCGACTATTTAATTCACGTCACTACACCCTTTGGTTCCAGACTTTCATTTTCATTTTAAATAAAAAGAGAACGCAAACAATAGCAAACTTTTGATGGTATATACCAGGTTAACATTTAGTTTTTCCGGACGGTTCTTATCACTTAACATGTACCACCAACGGTTAGTGAGTAAAACATTTTTTTTTGTGACGTAGCGAAGCACGGGTACTTCAGCGGTATATACAGACTAAAGGTGGTAGAACTGTTTGCGGTCGGCGTCAGTACCACAGTTACACCTGTGTCTGCCATAAAACGGTCATGATAACTGTAAAATTGTAATGGTCAATGTGAAATTATCGTGTTATGGATGTGATGTGTGATTGTACGAGGTACTCTAGCTCACTCAAGGGCCGGGAAGCATTCGCTTGGCGCTACAAGCGTCAGCTTTTAGCGAATTTCAGCAAATTTCGCTACAATTTACAGCGAAAATTTGTGGTCTTATAACTTCGGACACAGTTATATTTCTTTTATATGCTTAACGCTGATGCTTAAGGGGAACACTTCGTGGCCCTCCGGTTAGAATTCATCTAGCCTCTTACCTAGTTAATTTAAGATAAATCGACTATAAGTACCTAACTAATTTATTACCCACGCGCATTCTTTAAATTTCCACAATACTTCCAAACAAAGTAAAGTTCTTGTGAGAAATTCTGCATGCCACTGCACAAAGGAGGCTTGATGTTTTTGCGTTGAAAATAAAGTAGGCTTAGCAAGCTAGCGTATGTCATACGTCACAGCCGCGGCATTTCCGCCAGGGTGGCCATTTTGTGGGGTATTTAGTAGGATATTGTTGTTATAAATTTTAAATGTATTTTTTTGACGATCCACGTGGCATCGCGGATTAGTAAAGGATATTAATGGACATTTTTATTATCTTTTTTAAGGCGAATGAGAAGTAGGGAGGAACCATACAGGCATATAATTGCGTTATCATTTTTTGAACAGAATGGTTTCATAAAATTGAAGATTTAAAAAAGATTATTTCTAGGAATAAGCTGCGTACAAGTAATTATGTATATATTTACGCATTATAAAGAACGGATAAGAACTAAATAGAACTGTCAGTCTTTCAAAATTTCCTACAATATTTTTAGAATAATGATATTCCTGAAGTATAATCTATAATTTATATTGAAAGCAGAATACAACAACATATAATACCGTTTAATATTATATTCAAGAACAATATGAAGTGCTTGTTTATACTGGCATGTCACGGATCGATAGCTGATTTTATTACTGCCCTGCATCGGCCGTATTCATTAGATTTCGTAAGTCGCTTTTAATTAGTAAAGAAATGTACCAATAATGTATGATTTGAATGTTTATAAAGCATTCATCTGGAACAATTAAAAATGATTGATATGTGTAATGAGGATGAGGAAGATCAGGATTGGAATGAACTGGAAGTGATGTTTAAATAAATTTAAATAAAACAGGTATTAATTTGATTTGTTCAAATGTTTCATGTACCTAATAGTAAAAATTATTGGGAACATGTGTTTACAGTCAGGAAACTTGATCTCGATATTGACCGAGTAACCAGTTTAATAATGTACAACACAAAATAATTTACCATTGTTATGTAAAATTAACCTCTGATTAAAAAGTTCTTTTTATAATGATAATAATTATAAAGAAAAAATTATTTAATCAGAGGTCGGCTTTAGACGCATTTCTATTTCTGAAGATTAAATTGGTAACGTATTTGGTAATGAAGTATCTCTCTTTTAAGACTTTAAACCAAAAGATAACAGAACTTAACACGTCTGTTATAAATCGAATCACGAAGGGTTCTTCCATCTTCTCTACATAACAGTTTTTATTTTATGTATGTAAACAATTTCATCTTTTTTTTTGTGACGGGGGAAACCTTCTAAAGGTACACCGAAGCCTTGGGAGAGGCTTCGGGTTATGTGGGATTTTTACCCACTAAAACCCTCTCGGTGGCCTTCTTTAGCGCTTGTAGGGGACTCCGGGATCTCCAATGGAACGCACCGGTGCACAAAAATTGAATTTGTAATCACTGTTAATAGAATAATTTTATATACGACAAGAATAACTAGTATGTTAACGAGTATTATCATTGACTACATAATGCTTTGTTTTAAATACCTTCACGTAGAGTTATATTTATAGAAATGTCACGTACATTAAATAAAATGAATTTCTCCGTACAATCCTATCTAAACTATAAAGTAAAATACATACCAATGAGATTTTAAGCTTTTTTATTCGGTAATGAAGTTTAAATTCATTAGGTTTCTATATTAATATTTTTGTTACTTGATATAAACTTTAATTTCGTACGAATAGGTATTGAAGAAAAATGCACAGAAATATCCTGCGAGAACGACATCATAAATAGAGATAAGATTATAAATAATAATAACACACTTAGTTAAACATTATTATTATTATTATTATTATTGTTATTATTGTTATAATCACTTGTTTTGTACATATAACTTAATATGTCAGTTGGGTAATAAACCCTGACATTTAGTACTAAGAACCACACCAAAAAAAAGTTTAATGCCCAACTGACACGTAGGCACTGGTCTGCTAGTATACATATAAAAAGAGTTGTAACGATACATATA